>JALIZH010029965.1:530000-738855 GCA_030522465.1 Rhipicephalus appendiculatus
CGCAGCCAGAAATTTTTTTCGGAGGGGGGGGGGGAAGGGGGCGGGCCCACCTGTTGAAAACCTTGAAAACCCCCTATTTTTCTTATTTTTTCTCGGTAAAACACCCCCCTCAATCCGAATTTCGGGAGGGGGGGGGGGGAGCCCGGGTCCCTAGCCCCCCCCCCCCTCCCCCCCTGGCTACGGGCCTGCTCCCTGTGCTTCCGCTTGTTTCTTCCTTCCCTCCTTTCTTCATGTAATGACGTCCCCACGTGATGCCACAGTGTCGTCATGACGACGTCAGAAATCTTGACGTCCTGACGTCACAATCATCATGACGTCATGATGAAATCGTATCTGATGACGTCATGATATGAGGATTTTTTGCCACACTCGTGTTGACGCTGCCGACGTAGGACGCCGACGTGGGACGCCGGTCAATTTTCGTGTTTGATGAGGCATCTAAGGCTTTCGCCTTAAAAGCTAGAAACAGGTCTTTGTTATGAAATGTACTCGACAAGGCCTTCGGCAAGGTTAAGTGGGCATGTGATGGTTACAATGTTTCGTGGAAGGTGAAGTACGTTTCGCAGTTTGTTTATAAGGTCCCGAATTCACGCACGTGGTTTTGGTGGCATTGTTTATTTCCGACATGTCCGAGGTTGGCAACCTTCGGCACAGCACAAAAATGGGCCTGTCAAGTCTACTCGAAACACTTGTCTGCTCCTTTCTTAATTTGATGGGAAATTTCATGCAACAATGAAGGACTGCCCCAAATCTGCAGCTACCTTCTCTCAGGCCTTACATTTAATGGCATTGATGCTTTTTTTTTTTTTGCCACGGGCATTGCTACCAGTTTCAGGGTACAGCCACTGTGATTGGGGCGTACAGTGCGGAACGACTAACTTTCGATCGCTTTATTATGGTAGGATTTCGCGATAGCCCGTATTACACGGGATTCGGCAATGCTACTTGTTCAGAGCTTTGAGGGACAAGCATTGTAAGGCAATAGTCCCATATAAGTTGTCTGTTGTGTGCGAAGAGGCAGTCGTTCTGACTGGAAATTTTTGTTCCAATGCCCATCACATTCAAGGCGATACGATGCGATGTACCTGCCGTGCGTGCACGTGTGCATTGCTGTAGGTTGATGTCATTGCAGTCGGCCTCTAATTCCATATTCAGTGCGAATAGGCTGTCCTGGCCGTAAAAAAAATTTAGTTCGCTGCTTGCGCTCGCATACCCAAATACAACCTTGTATGGAACGCTAAGCCTCGCTAAGAATGCATTAATTCCGCTCTCGTCACTTTATCTTTTTTATGCGCTCCAGTAGCGATAATTCCTATTTACATAGCAAGATTGCTTGGGTGAAAGCGATCTCTATAGACGCTCGGCAATGGTGACGCACTGAAGCATTTTTTTTTTGTGCCGTCGCTTCTGAGGTTTTTACACTACCGGATATTTTTGCTGCGGCATGTTACAGTGCACGCGCACATCGATGCCGTAGCTGCTCTGATAAAACGATTCTTAAGTGCAAATAGATGACTGAATAGTGCACTGTTATGACTGCAGGGTGACCCGATCACAAAGTTGTTTATGCTCTTTGTGTGTCGTCCCATTAGCTTCCCATGTAATATTCTTAGGGCCCCTTAGTTGTGCTATTGTACATCTGCTTGATTTCATTTTCTTGTTATACCTTTTCTAACACGCAAAAGCTTACTCCGCCATTTCATTTACAGGCTCATGGTACACGTAGACGATATAATACTGAAGGACTTCTACAGTTACTCTGAAGCTTTACTTCCAATACATAAAGTGAACTGCTGTCTGTTTCTGAAGGCTCGTGCGCCGTCGTGAGGTGTAAGGATGATTCTACAAGAGTGAACATGCCGACAGTTTTGGACAAGCGTCAGACGGTTCTGGCAGGATGGGCTACAGCTATGCAGTTGCTGACGCGAAACCTTTACGTGTCTATGACTCGAGAGACTTCGCGAGACTCGGCGAGATCTGGCGAGATCTGACGAGTCTTCGCGAGACTTAACAAACAGGTAATAAAAGGTAATAAAATATGAAATCCGGTCATAAGTGACGTAACACTTCAGTGAATATACGTGTGCCGCGGCGAACTAATAGTCACGTGACCTAAGTGTTCCCCTATATCATCTATGACGTAATCCGGTGGCGCCATCGTGACGTCACAAATCGCGAATGTTTTGTGACGTCATCAGGTAACATCGCTTGGTTAGGGATGGGTCGATCCCGGAGGACATGAAATACCGCGTGAGCTGCTGGAAGTTTCAGGAGAGAGGAGGGACAGGATCAATGCCATCGAGTGAGAATAAACAGAAGATGGCTTTCGCTTTCGAGAAGTCTTAAGCGAATGCATTAGGGACCTTGTGAGTTTTTTTCTTTTCCCAAGCGTATACGTACGATGTCTCGAAACGTCTTCGCAATCTGCCGCTGGTACTTCGTGCAAAGGGAGGCCAACTTGGAAATAAACAGGTTTATTAACGCAAGTAGGACACATTCTCTACAGGCGGCCTGATTGCCGGTTCGCTCTCTTCCCTTTCTCACCCTAATATAGACGCTCATTAAAATACACATTGCGATCTGTGGCAGCAACCGCTTTTAACTCGGCAAGAGCAAGTTCTACTAACGCCTTTAGAACGTGCTCACCTCGCTCTTAACTATACGAGGGGTGCTGTGACTGCGACCACCCTTTTATCCAGTTCCGGCTAAACGTCGCACGTCTGAAGTTAGTGACGGAGCAACCGCCAAGTTCACAGCTCTCACATTCGTTGTTATATTAACACGATAGCCTTAAAGAGCTCGTTTCGCAGAAATTCCGGCGTCGTTGGTTGTGAGCGAAAATGGGCGTAGTCCGCGAGGGAAAAATCCAGGAAGACGCAAACAAAATAAATAATAAAAATCTTCAGTTCGAGTGAGAATCGAACACGCGCCTTCTGCATGGCAAACAGGTGTTTTATAACACAGCAACGCCATTGCTTGTAACTGGTACAGAAAAAAAAAACACCAAATGAATGTCATATAGCGGGAGGAGTCTTCCTAACGCATGTAATACTCCGTGGCCGAAGCGTAGGATCGAGTGGGTGTTTTAAAGGCCCACCCAATACAAAGCGCTCAGATATATTTGATCATCATCAGCAGCAAAATAATCAACAAAGGGAGCAGCTGCGTAATTTCGCTTGTTGCCTTAGGGACGCACCGTGGGCCCTTCGCTGATTCGCAAAAGGAATAATTGTGGCGTGGTGGGCATTTCGCTACTGTAGTTGCAGTAGGCATCATAGGATAATTTGAAACGGCCACTGTTACGCGCAAAGACGTTAGTTTCCTTGCGGCACGGTTGGAGCATGCACCGAGAACCGAAGCCGGGCTAGCAATCGAGAAGGCAATGCGTACGGAGCCTGATTACGCTATCGCGTTCTACTATTGAAGGTGAAGCTCAAGCATCCTCTTTTATCAGTGAACTTTTTCATCATCCTCGCCACCACCATCACCACCACTTCCCGTCTTCACAGCTGGCTGCTCCACTTTCCTAGGGCACACACATGTAAAAGCACAAGAGAAGACTGAGAAGATGGAAAAGGACAGAACAGACGACTCTAACCTTTGTCCTAAACGGCGGTATACGCATAGGCGTGCGCACGAGGGGGGGCAGAGGGGGGCGGCCGCCCCCCCCTAGTCACCTGAGAGAGGGGGGGCGCAAATTCTGCCCCATATATTGACTTAATAGGAAGGGGGGGGGCGCTGGGATGAACCTTCGCCCCTCCCTGCCCCCCCCCTGAAGGGGAACCCTGCGCACGCCTATGGGTATACGTTTGCCAGCTTTACTTACAGCTCTAGCCGCGGAGCGTTAATGGCTAAGCTGTTGCGCAACCTGCACTGTGAAGTGCGAGGACGCGGGTTTGTTTACCGGCCACGAGGACTGCTCTTTGATGGGGTGGTATGCAAAAAAAAAAAAAAAAGAGAGAAACAGGAATGTACTCAAATTTAAGAGCTCGATAAAGAAAACTGAGGTGGTTGAAATTAATTCGAGTCCTTCACTACTGCGTACCTCTTAATGATAATATTGGTTTGGAACGTAAAAAGCGACACCTTTTGTCACACGAACTTGCGAAAGCTCGTTTACGTAAGTGGTCTTTCACCACATTTGCAAGACTCCTTTAATGAAGACGTGTTGTGCAGTATACACGGGGCACTGACCATTTCTTTTTTAGTATTTGCGTCCGAACACGCTACCGAAAGCGTGGTGCTAGCTTTCAAAACAGAACCAATCAAAATTAACTGATGTGTCTCGCAACATAACGTATAAAACTTGGACGTTAAAGAACCCCGGGGGGTCAAAATTTCTGGCGTCCTCCATCTACGGTGCCCCTCATAATAATATCGTGGTTTTGGGGCGTAAAATCCCAGCAATTATTAATAAAGTATAAACTTATTGTATTACACCCTAGTATATATACAAACAGAACCAGAAATGTTCACATCACCACCCTGCGCAACTATATATATCACGCGCGTCAATGATAACCATCACCAACGTGATATCTCGGACCAGTTTTGAAGGAGACAAAGAATGTCTTTTTTTTTGTTTTATTGGCAACTTCCAACAGGAAGTTAGGGCTCTGTCCTTTAATTTGGCCACCCCGGCCGTTTCTTCATTTTCCTTGATGCGCTACACCAGTTCAAGTACGACAAACTAACTCGTCCAATCATCAAAACTTGAATGCGTGGATTCAATAGAAAGAGACACACAATGACAGAGAGAAAGAGAGCTCTTCCTTTAATCCCCCCCGTCCCTTCCCCCTGTGCAGGGTAGGATACCGGTTATGCCAAACTGGTCAAGATCCGTGCCTTTCTTATCTCTCTTGTTTTCGTTCCCACGCAAAATGACTGACATAACATCTGGACCATAGCCGATCCGTTGCCGTTGAGGATCCATGAAAAACATGGTATGTTGTGTAAGTAGAGCATTAATTGGTGAGTACAATGCTAACAGAAAAAAAAAGAGAAAAGAATTACAGCATCAACGTGACGTGTGCATGCACTGTTATCAGTAGTTTGCGCGTACTATATTGATATGGAGACGGGTAGCTCCCCGAAAGAAAGAGATTCTTGAGTGATAGTGCAATATCCGGCCGATATTTAATCAGGGTAGAGATACTTCTCCAATTTTTTTTTCCATGCATTGACCTTCTTACGCGAGAACTGAGGAAAAGGAGCATTACTGGGTTACTAAACGTTCAGCAAGACACGAAATTTTCTTTCGCGATGAGTAAAGGTTACAGAAAAATGCACATTTCCCTAAGCGTTATTTTATTAATGAGCTGATCATTACTGGCGTCTTCCGCTTTCGAGGCAACACTTCGGGCTTAAAAAAGATTGTGAAACTTCTCACACAAATACGCCATACGAGTATCGTACAGTGTGTCACCATGCTACCATCGTGTGTCTCCCGTTAGAGCTATAGTTAGTGCATTTTAACATTCACGTTTTTCAGCGACAATGCATTCGTCAGCTGCTGCGGACCTATCTGTCGGGCAGGCCATGTACCTATTTGTAAAATTTTTGGACCAAACGCGGAATCTGCGAAACGTTGGAGCGAAAATGTTACTAGGGCGCAGCACATCGCACGTGGGGATACCTAATTTACCACATTACATTATAAGTCAACATCGTGACAGGAGGAAAAAAAAGCTATACGATCGCTATCACTGTAACACGATTAAGATGACAACGTTGATCCCATGTGAGTATTACTAACAAAACAAAAAAAGAGATTTAGTTTTTTTTTAATATAGTATATACATTTGATCGACCACCAAAATGTCACATAAAATTTGTAATGTTTTCATTCTATAACTTCCCTAATTCGAAAGTACTGTAACATTTTATAAAACCATGTCCGCCGCGGTCGTGTAGCGGTTAGTGCTCGACTGCTGACCTGGAGGTCGCGGGTTCGATCCCGGCCGCGGCGGTCGAATTTAGAGGGAGGCGAAATGGTAGAGACCCGTGTACTGTGCGATGTCAGTGCACGTTAAAGAACACCAGATGGTCTAAAGTTCCGGAGCCCTCCACTACGGCGTCCCTCATAATCATATCGTGGTTTTGGGACGTTAAACCCGGCCCGATATTATTATTATTATTATTATTATTATTATTATTATTATTATTATTATTATTATTATTATTATTATTATTATTATTATTATTATTATTATTATTATTTGATAAAATCACCCAATTCCTGGCCAATACCCCAGAGTGGATGTGAGCCACAGTTGAAGGCGAACAAGAACAAGTACTGGCAGCCCTGTCTTCAAGCACTGTCAGCACCATGTTCACTTCCGCGATGTGGTTACACGTCCTCTACAGCCGAGGCGCACTTACTTAGCTGTTCCAGTTTTCCACGACGATTTCATATCAAATCTGGAGACTGGTCGTCCTTTCTCGTCACTCGCGTCCTTGCGCGCATGTGATTCGCGCTGACAGATCAAGCATTGTTCGGCACATCTTACGCAAATAAGCTTCTTGAACGCGCACGGACGCTCGTTTTCTAAACGCCCGCTTTCAAGATGCCGAACAGCGATGACCTACAGCTCACGTGCAGATAAACGCGTTCATGGGCACCGCGGCAAGGACCTCAGGGGGTCTTGAGAGATTAAGCAGATTGGGCGATCGATTTCCCATTCCATTAATGCGCCTCGATTACGCGGGAGCCCTGGCTAGCGCGAAATAAAACGTTACAAAACCACAGTGCTCTCAACCCATGCATGCATACCCTGGTTACGTGGCTGATACGAGGTCCTTGAAAGATCGCAGTGTTTCGGAAAGATCGAGCCTGCTTTGCCGAGGCCTTCGAGAGGAGAGTACGTTTCTGATACGCGCAAGAAGGTTAACGAAAATAAAGAAGCGAATGATTTATGGCTGATTTCGTGTCCTTTTCTTTTCTGATTTCGTTTTTCATCCGTAATCTCTTACGGATGGAATAATAATAATATCTGAGGGACGCCTTATTGAGTGCTCCGTAAATTTCGCCCATCTGATGTTCTTTAACGTGCACTGACACCGCAATGAACACGGGCCTCTAGCATTCCGCCTCCATCTAAATGCGACCGCCGCGGCCGGGATCGAACCCACGACCTTCGGGTCAGCAGCCGAGCGCTGTAGCCACTGCTCCGCTTAGGCGGACTACTGATGGATAGGCATTGCTTAAAGGGACCACTCTGTTCTGTCACGTGCTTCCAATAAACATTCAGTTGCGAGGAAGCGCAGTGGTCTGTTGCGCTGTGTTTGAAGATGTTAACGAAAAGCAGTTACTGTTTTGAAGAACGAAAGACGAATTGTCGAAACGTCGGCTCCAGCAACAAGATTCACCATTTCAAGCCTCCATCTTCTCCTTGTCCATGTTCTCCATCTTGTTTGGTTAGTCATAGAGTGGTCACCACATCAAAGACATGGCGCTCTTTGGCCACCCATGGCCCTTGCGCCACAAAACCCCACTGATCATCATAGAGTGGTAATGCGGGAAATGCCGATTCCGTCCCTATAATTCACAGTCCTTCCATGTCCACCAGCGTCTCGTGGGACGTTCTGGACAGTTGTGAGTTCCTTTAAGTTACGAATGTTAGCCTTGTACTTAAGCGGGTACGGCGTTTCCATAGGATTGCGGAGGTATCGAGTATGTTTCAAAGTATGACGCTGTCAGTTCTGCTTGAACATTCATTCTCCTGAAGTGAGAGCAGCAGATATGCTGGACTTTGTCCGGTGAACATTTAAGACACCGTGTTAATTTGAATGAGTTTTAATTGATAATTTCTTCATGAGTTTAAGAGACACACTTCTGCCTTTTTTTTGGTCACAATTTTCCTTAAGATAATTTATTTATTTATTTATTTATTTATTTATTTATTTATTTATTTATTTATTTATTTATTTATTAATATTTTTTGCCCCGCCGGCATATAGAGACTCAAAAGCGGTGACCTGGAGACGTCTACTGGCTGGAACTTACCTGTATGGAACGCTGCTGTACGAGGGTCCTACGGGTGGCACACCCGCCACTCGGCGCCACATGGTGCTGTGGTGCAAGAAAAAATCCACGCATCTCCACGAAGTGAATCATGACGAGTGGGCGAAGCTCATGGTATCATATGGGTGAGTAACCGTACGTTACCCTAGCGTTGCCCCATATAATGTAAATTGAGTGACATAAAGTGACATAAAGTGACATAAAGAGTCGACGACAAAGCTAGGTCCTTAAGGTCCATAATGTCTACGTTGAAGTCACCGACTAGTATAAAGGGTTTGTGCTTGTAGGTGTTTTATACTGTTCTGTCACAATCATGATTGATGTTCGTCGACTGTAAACCTTTTTCTTATTCATATGCACGCATATGTTTCGACTATAGCAGCGGTTTTCTATATACCTTGACAGCGGACAGTGAAAGTCGACGACAAAGCTGGGTGCTAAGGTCCATAATGCGTACGTTCAAGTCGCCGACTAGTATAAAGGGTTTGTGCTTGTAGGTGTTTTATATTGTTGTCACAATTATGATTGATATTAGTCTATTGGTAAACCTCTTGTTCTGTCATATGCTGTGACTTGATGGGTGCTTAAATGCCGATGTTTTTACGGTATTGTGGACTTTTATTTTGTTCTGGTTAGCAGCCTTTTATTTTGGTCTTGTTAACCTTTTGTTAACCACGCATCTCCCCGTGACAGCGGACGTGGACGGAGAAGCCTCGCCCCTAAGGTGCTTCGCCTCTAAAAGCCCGCACGTACCACCGACTTCACCACCATCAGACGCTAACAGGCCGAACGAAGCTGAATCCAGCAGATTTAGAATTGGAACACGACTAGGAGGCTCTCCTTTGACGCAAGGCACTGTTAACCAACTGTGGTTGGTGGGCAGGGCTCGGGCGGCAGCATCAAGCCGTGGCTTTCTGCACTGAAGAGGCAAGCCAACTTTGGGCTCAAACCCGGTCGCGTAATAAAGTTTATTTCTCTATCACTGTGTGTTGTAGAAGCAGCCGTGTAAATTTTAGGAGCGAAGCTCCTTAGGCTCTCACGATGTCCGTTGACGCCGTCGTTGTCGCAGCTTCCCGTCGGTCCGAAACACAGGTGTTACATATACCGTACATAGAGCGTTCATAGCGCGCATATATGTTTAAAAATAGACCGTACTCTGTCCGTGCATCTGTCCGTCGATTTGTCCGTCCTTCCGACCGGCTGTGCATCCGTCCGTCCGTCCGTGTGTCCGTCCGTCCGTCTGTGCATCTGCCCGTCCGTCCCTGCGTTTGTCCGTCCGTCCGTGCATCCGTCCATCCGTCCGTGCATCTGTCCGTCCGTCCGCCCATCCGTGCACATTCCCTACCGCCCGTGCGTGCGTCCGTGGAAGGACGGATGGACGGACGGGCAGATGGATTTCATAAACTGTCTTCATATCGTTCATTATTTCGTCAATGAAGCTTCGCTCCATCATCAGCATTCACTTCGCGGATCTGCAGCGATTTTTTTTATGCGGTTAAGCTCCAACTGTTCTTAATTGTTATTAACGAAGTTGCGGGAAAGTTGCGGGGGAAGTTGTGCAAGTCTTGGAAGAGAACATCGCTTTGCGATAGGTATCGAAGCACTGGAAGGGGTAAAGGAATACGTCTACTTAGGGCAGGTAGTGACCGCGGAGCCGAACTACGAAACTGAATTAACTAGAAGAATAAGAATGAAATGAAGCACACTTGTTAGGCATTCTCAAAGTCACGAATGTTATTTTACCACTATCCCTCAAGAGGAAGGTATATAAAAGCTACATCTTGCCTACGGAGCACAAACATGAAGGCTTACTAAGGGGATTCAACTTAAATTGAGGACGACACTGCGAGAGCCATGGAAAAAAAATGATAGCTGTAACCTTAAAGGACACGAAGAGAGCGAAGTGGAGCCGGGAACAAACGGGTGTTAAGGGCATCTTATTCGAAATAAAGAAGAAGGAATGGGCATGGGCGGGGCATGAAGCACGTAAACAAGTAACAGCTGGTCATTAAGGGTTCTGGATTCTAAGAGAAGGCAAACGCGCCAGTGGGAGACAGAAAGTTATGTGAGGTGATGAGATTAAAAAGTTTGCTAGTACAACGTGGCCGCACCAAGCACAGAGCCGGTTTGATTGGCGGAACATGGGAGAGGCCTTTGCCCTGCAGTGGGCGCAGTCAAACTGATGATGATGATGATGATGTGGGAGAGACTGAGATTTGCTTTACCTGCACTTCCGGCAAACTACTGTGACTTGGTCTTGGTACCTTGCTCGTTGTACACACGTAAATTGTGCGGAATATCGAGCATTCTTTGAGAATAATATTGTCCTGTGTTGCAGACAAGTTATTCTCGTTAACGCTGTTACACAAACATCTAAGCGGACAAACCATGGCTCCAACAAACCACTTCAAATGGGGAAATGTCGCTAGGAGCCAAAAGTTTATTTCCCGCTTCAAATCAAACTGTGCGAGACGCAGGGAACGTCAGTTTAGTAATCATGTCTCGTCCCGCCGACTGCAGCACTGGGTTCTACAGTGGTGGAGCTCAAGACTACAAAGATAGGTAGTGACCTCCAAAATCTGTATTCGCGCACTTACCCAGCTCAGTCCACGCAAGAACGATCGAATGGAGGCCAGGGAATGTTGAAGAAAAAACGTCGAAATACGGCGAAAGCCAACACGGCTACATTTAAACCCTAGAACCATACCTCCCGTACTTTTTTGAAGAAATAGCATGACTTCGTTATATATTATTAATTTTCTGTCTTGAACCAATGTAGGTTTGCCTTTGAATTTAAAAGGAAAAGCGCGGGCAGCTACTCGCATTGGTTGGCGCACGGGACAGCGGCGACATCTTTCGGAAAGGAGAGAAAAGGCAGCGGCGTATGAGGTGCGGTCGCGCATTGGCAGGTTTTGTTGCTTGGTTCGGTTTGCATGGTCGCTCAAACGAAACGTGCGCTCAGATGCGTCGAACCGTGCGCTCGTGTTTTGAGGAGCGGAACGATTAAATTAGAGAATGCAAATGCAAGCTTCGCTCGAGCTTTCGTAAGCGGGGCCCTGCATCTTGCATACGTCTGGTATCTGTCAACGCTGTAACTCACACGAAACAAGAGCACGCAGAAGCTTCTAGGCCAACAAGAGGTGTGTTCTGAGATGGAAAATTTGTTGCAAGTCACCCAGAAATCGGAAATGCGAGAACCGCAACGCCACACTGCTTATAAGCAAGCAATAAATATAGTTATGTGCTTTGAAACCCTCTTGAATGATTGTTTTATTATCCTTGAGCAGATACGAGATATTGCATACAAGTGACGCGCTAAAAAACTGTCGACATAAACTTGCCTTCGAAGGGAAGTGAAGACCTTCAGCAAGTGATAAGTGGGTTCATGACATCTAGAAACAAATCAAGCAGCATCTGACCCGCAGGACATTAAACAAGAAAGCAAAGTGCTGCTTGATTTGTTTCTGGATGTTATGAACCCACTTAGCCTAACGCACGAACTCCCAGTCCCAGTAAATGGCCAAATAAGATTCCTAGACGTCCGGTTTCGTTTCAAAGGTGTTGGCGTTTGCTGGTGCTGTGAACCATGAGCCAACAAACCACTTCTGCCTTTCTAGTCCGCCCACTTTAAGCTCGTTAAACGAGCTATTGCCACGTCGTGCCTGAAGAACGCCCTGGGCAAATCTTGCTAACGCTGTACTTCTGAAGCGTTCGAGCGTCAAGCTGATAGGCTGACAAGTGCTGGGTACCCCCCAACCCCTCCTTATTTCAGTCGCAGAGAGCCTGCTCAAGAATATGCGCCATCGCCCACAATGTCGTGAAGCCAGCGCACCGCGCAGGCAGAAGGTATAGCCGTGATACCTTATGTGCACAAGCTTTCGCACAACTAGAAAAAGGTGGCCCAGCGGTACGACGCCAATGTCGTATTCTCAGCAGCAAACAGGCTGTCTAAGCTCTGCAGAATGACTGACCTGGAGGCAAAGACGCTGCAGGTCTGTGGCACAAAGCACAGGCGGCCCTTTGTTGATTGCGCAGAAGGGGTGGTTTACGAAATTCCTTTAAAGTGCGGAAAAGTGTACGTTGGCCAAACTGGGAGATGCGTGAACGATAGGCTAAGGGAGCATGCAAACAATGTATGAAACGCGCGTGATGGAAATGATGTTGAAGGTTTCTTAGCTATACCTCGCGACAACTTTCTGTGGCAGCACAGCCAAAGCTACGTGGGCGGAGCTTCTGCACATGTGTTACTACGCCAAGTAGTCCGTTCGCGGGCGATTTCAATTTCGTTTTCGCAAGCGCATGCATCATGTTTTCGCGCGAACATCCAATGTTAATGATGTTATTTTTGAAGTAGTGTTTTAAAAGATAGGTTATATAAAGCTTAAAACTAAAGCTATGACAAGCCTTGAGGTATACTTGTGGATGTAGCAGTGAAGAAAACCTACATGGAATCACTGCTGTGCCCTCCTACGAATTCCATTATAGCACTCATCTGCCAGCGGTTTAAGACCGCGCGCAAAGCCAGCACCATACAGTGATGCTTGGATTTGTTTTGTCTTTTTCTTGGTTTTTTTTTTTTGGAAAGCAATAAAATATTCCTTATTGCTAAGGAACACAGGAAGCAGCTTTATTGAAGCGGTCAGATTTATTTTTGGAAAAAGAAAGGGCACGACCGAGCAGGAACGCTGTATTAGGAAATTCAACACACTGGCAAGAAACAACGTCCTAAATTTCGGTTAATACAGGGTCGGAATGGTTTTTTTCCTTCTTTTGGAGACGCAAGAACTTCCTGGAGACGCTCACGTTACTTTGTTTGTGGACGCGAAGGCATCGACGGGTAGCAGAAATCTTGGCCACGACCGGTCAACGAGCGGGCGTCTCACGTTCGTAAATCCAAGCGGGTGAAACGCACTCCTTACTCGGTCAAGAACGCTGTTTTTACACAGTCAGCGGCATAATAGACATGAACACGCCTGTTGCCCAGGGGAAGCTTTGCACTGGTGATTTTATTCTCGAATATCACTGTTCTCGCAAAGCGCCAAGAACCGCTCCCGCCGTAGACGCCGGCGGGCACGGCGTTACAGTACGCGATCTTTAGCATGATCGTATCAGCAATAGTGAATACCGACCACGTATGGAACGCAATTTATGAAAAGGGTCATTGCTTTTACATACAGTTCCCAATCGCAATTTTGCTTTCAACCAGCTGGTCTTGCTGCAGACTGACAGGTCGCCGGTGTCACTCTCAACGTGGTTATCGCGATGAGAAACTCACTTGCGCTGATGATATCAGTCGCACCCAACTTCTTTCTCGGTGATTGCATATGCGGGAAACAAAATATTTGATGACGCACCGCTGTCTTCGTTCCTTTCTTATCGATGAATACAGATCACCTAACCAACACGCACTCATGCTCGCTCACAAGCTTCGATGTGAAGTTGCTGCAACCGAGCGACGCCATCGTTGTTAACCGGGGCAGGAAAAAGGTGAAATGACACCAGAAAACCAGAAAACTAGAAACAGCAAGAAACGAAAATCCCGCACGGGATAAGCTTCCTTAGTAACAATGCGAACAATCTTGAACATAATACCTATATCTTTTCTTTTTATGTCTTACTTTATGCTACGTAGTCTATAAAAGTTAGCGTTCGCGGACTACATGCAGAAGCGCAGTAAAAAAGGGCGTGAATCGGCTTCGTAGCCTTGGCTGTGCTGCCACAGAAAGTTTTCGCGAGGTATAGTTTGCAAAGCACACGCTTTCGGACCGCAGGGAACCGCAGTCCGAAAAGTGAAACTGGTACGAAATGGATGGTTCCGGCACCAAGTTAAGAGTTATATTGGGTATATATGATATAGGAGCAAATGTTTTCTTAAGGGCCAAAAAACTGCCATTATGTCACGTCGAGTTGTCAAAAACAGACTGAGAACGAAAACAAAAAAAAGCTTGAAATCCAGTTAACCAGTTGAGGATCGCTTAGTACATTATTAAGCTTAGAAAGGAGTTCGGAATACAATACAGTGCGGAAAGCTCTCGAAAAATGTATCAGAATAGCGGCAGCCGGGTTGCCAACATCAAATTTGAAATATCATGCGTAAACTCAAGTAACTGCGTTGCCGTCCTGAAACGGCGCCTAAAGCCGTGCTTTCTTTTACATAGTAGATAAAGTTGTCCCGTGGCCGTGATGGTGAAGACGACGGCACTCGGTCTACTATATAAAGACGAAACTCTTTATTTTGGGTGAACTTGGGCCAGAAAATAAAAAGTCAAGGTACAAGCAATTCACGCTGTACACTAGCGGCGATAACTGTCGTCGGCCGTCGAGTTATCTAATCAGCACTAAAGCGTGTTGGCCTTCTGATAATAATAATAATATCTGCTGGTTTTACGTCCCAAAACCACGCTATGATTATGAGCAGAGACCGGATTTTAGGCAAATGCCTATTCTGTTCCTTGCGTTCCTCTCGTGCCACATTGATATACGAGCACGAATTAGGGGTGAAGAAGGGCTTTTATAGTGTTTCTATAGTGCCTATAAATGCCTATTTTCGGTGTTCGTGCCTAAATGTCTACAAGTGCCTATTAAATGCCTATTTTTCAAATAGGTGCCTATATGAACACTATTTAACCTTCAATTTCACTTTCAAGTGCACTATGAGACCGTTATTCATGTTACCGGGCAACATTGACCTTTAGGAACACTATGGGGTTCATACTAGCCCTCTAGTTGAACCAACTTCCGGAAAACAACCGCTAGCAGCCGTAAAATTGGGACGCCCCAGTCCCCCATCGCGCTGACATGTCGCGAGCGGCTGGAGGCTCGGAGTTCAGGAGAGGAAAATACGCTATTTCTGCAACCCTAAATGGGAGCATATCTCAGCGTCTACTATGGAATGGGGAGAGCGAACTAAAGATGGGAAGAAGAGAGGAGAAGAGGAAAATGGCGCCCATGGCCGGAGACGCAGCGAGGAACTTCTACAGGCGTTTGTCCATTCCATTGTCCTCGAGGAAGTGTACCCCCTTGAAGACATGGGTGTGGCAGTGGGCAGGAAATAGGAGGTCCCTCTGTGCAGCCGCGTGAAGGTGGCGAACGAATGTGAAACCGTGGAGTGCCATTAGGGGAAAGAAGAATGTAGATCAAAAGTAAAAAAAAAATGCGATGTGCACGCGGCTTTGGTTTTGTTTGTAGTTTACTTCTTAAAGGGCCCTTCACTAGGTCACATGAGAAATTCTAGTTATACACTGGAAGTTGTTGCGTGCCCAATGAAGTGCGTTGGACCAAAATAATTCTTCAAGTTGATTCATTGCGAGTCGCGAAACCATGATGCGAAGAGGCGCCATGCGCACGCAAGGTCACGTGCGCATGACGTGCCTGAGCCAGGTCGTGCACGCGAGCAGTGTTGTGTTGTTTCGGCGTTCTCTGTAGAGTACTGCCTGTTTCTGTGGGATGGATCCCTCAGTGCGCGCACGTTTGGAGAGGCTGGTACGGATCATGTATCCTTACCCCGATGCACCGTGTCGCACAGCTGGAACCATGGTGGCTGGAACTGCTGTTAGGGACAATGCACCAAAAACGCGCCAAGCGTTGTCAGGGCTTGTGTCGGCACGACGCAGGAACGGCGAAAACACTAACACATACGAAATGGAGGCAGACTAGTCTCACATCTCGCTGCGATTCGAGTGAAAAAATAAAAGTAAAAATGCACACATTCCGCTTGTGTGTTATTATTTCTCTCGACTTTTATTAATCTATTCAAGCAACAGATTACACAAATTACACATGTCACCTCGAATCATTCTCGCAGTGTCATGCGCTACTGCGAGCAATCCCAGAGCAACATTGTCTACGTGGAGGAGCGACGTCAGAGCTCAGGTAACTATTCCTTGTGCGTCAACCCCTTCATCATGGGTCGCGTGCCTTCCAGAAGGGCAGGAGGCGTTCATTTTGAAATTTCACATCTTTCCGCGGCGCGTAGCGTTGCAAATCTTGGCAGACGTGATCGAGAGCGCCCAGTCCATGCAAAACAATTGTCGGCTCAAAATGCTCACACCTGGTGAGGGGCCCTTTAGAGGTGTTCACCGACAGATGAGGAACTGAACCTACGCGATTAGACCCGGCCATACGAGGGATCCTTCCCTTCTGGTATTTTAGCGGTCTAACCATCTGCTTCTGTGCATGCCGAAAATAGAGATCCAGGAGTGTGTTGATTCCACGGTGGAGAATTCTCTCTGCATGATACAGAATCGAAGGAGAGACTGTTCTACGAACCGTGGTGGAAAAAGGACAATTGCATGGATATGTTCAACCGTTGGTTCCTTTGTGCCATGATGAACATATTTTTTTGCTTTCCCGTCGTAAATACAGGTTGCGTACGTCTTTGTTTGAAATATTTTGAATTTATGTAAAAATTAATTGTGCCTACATTTACGATTCTGGAAGCATAAAACGGTGTTTTGCCTGCCTGTTTTTGGCGCCTAAAACGCGCTTTTTTAGTGCCTAAAAATCCGGCCTCTAATTATGAGAGACGCCGTATAGTGGAGGGCTCCGGAGATTTCGACCATCTGGCGTTCTTTAACGTGCACTGACATCGCACAGCACACGGCCTCCACTATTCGCGTTCACCGAAATGCGACCACCATGGCCATGATCAAACCAGCGACCTTTGCGTCAGCAGCCGAGCCCCGTATACGCGTCGGCCTTTTATATCTGCGGCATCGAAGATTCCAGCGTTATCGTTGGTGGCCGCGTTAGTTCAAGAATAAACTATATCATTCACGTGCGGCGCATAGTCTCATCGAACATTCTAAAATAATCTGGAATGTTGCCCGGTACTCGGGCGCGCTTCGCGCAAGACGGTGGTTTACGCGTAAAGGACCGGTTACATAATAAGAAGTGCGCGTGGCAATATGACTCCAGAAAGGGCATGATACGCTCACGAATAACATGTTCCAACATCTTCCATGACTGCGATGTCAGTGAAATTGGAGTACAGTTGAACAAATACTGTTTCTCACTGGGTTTATAATGCGGG
The DNA here is from genome assembly GCA_030522465.1 of Rhipicephalus appendiculatus. Taxonomy (NCBI): domain Eukaryota; kingdom Metazoa; phylum Arthropoda; class Arachnida; order Ixodida; family Ixodidae; genus Rhipicephalus; species Rhipicephalus appendiculatus. The sequence continues at coordinate 547,055 of JALIZH010029965.1, forward strand.
AACCCTTCAGCTGGCTTCTATAAGGAAGAGACAATGTAATATGATAAAAACTCGCTGAATATGACCCTCAAATATCTGTTCGTCTACAAAGAATAGCGAACCGATAATTCGTTACGTATATCGTCCGGGCAGGACGGTAATTTCTTTATATTCAAGTTTGATATGAGGTTAAGAATGCCTTCATTAATTATCTGAATCTCACTTATAGCTTGGGAACAAGCTTTAAGTGAGCCACTGTAGTACCAGTGACTCACCCATCTCGTGCAAACCTCGCGAGTCGCATGGTAGCTCCAGGGCGCTGTTACGAGCAACAATTACCTCGGATGCTACGGCGCTCCCGCATGCCGGCAAACACCGGTCAACGAGCTCAGGCACACCGATAAGCAATGCTGTAGGTGTCAGTGCTTTATTTAACCCTTGACTCAACTGAATGAATATGAGAGAGGAAGAAAAATATAAAGTTACTCTTTTGCCGCCAGGGAGAAACAGTGAGTGCGATTGCAAGAAGTCCGAATGTTATACGAAGTAATAATATAATATCTTGGTTTTTACGTCCAAAAACCAGGATATGGTTATGAGGGATGCCTTAGTGGAGGGTTTCGGAAATTTCGACCATCTGATGTTCTTTAACGTGCACTGACATCGCACGGTACACGGGCCTCTACCATTTCGCCTCCATCGATACGCTGTCGCCGCGGCCGGGATCGAACCCGCGACCTTCCTGTCAGCAGCTGAGCACCGTAACCGCTACACCACCGTGATGAACTGTTATACAAAGTAAGGCTAGCAGCTAACTCCAATAGGATCTTATCTCGTGTAGCTCTAGAAGATACGGCCGCTCCAGCGAGAGAAGCGTCTCTCGTGCTGTCCATCGCCTCAACGCGAAGTAAGCGGTACAGGAGCAGCACGTACAAGGGTAGGAGCCATCTACAGATGTCTGTCGAGATAGCGACCGCGCCATTTCGATAAAAGTTCGTACTTGGTGCCCGAGCGACTTTCCGAGCTGTTCATGAAGGAGCGCTGCGAACTAGGGTTGTGCGAATAGTGAAATTTTATCTCGAATCGAATTCGAATCGAATAGTGCCGAATAGTGGCCAGAAATGTCGCATATTGAATCAAATATCAAATGCAAAATATTTCATTGAAACTGGAAAGATAGAACAAAGAAATGAAATTAAATGTCACCACGCCACGGCGTGGTGACAGTTTCATTACACGCTTGGTCCGGTGCGTTTTTGTTTTTAAATGCGAAGCATTTCTTAGCGAACTTCGGCGACTTTGAGCGTATCTATCTATCTATCTATCTATCTATCTATCTATCTATCTATCTATCTATCTATCTATCTATCTATCTATCTATCTATCTATCTATCTATCTATCTATCTATCTATCTATCTATCTATCTATCTATCTATCTATCTATCTATCTATCTATCTATCTATCTATCTATCTATCTATCTATCTATCTATCTATCCAGCCGCCTACGACTTTGTGCTCTCCTTGCCGTATCGTTAATAGGATTTATACCAAAATTGGTATGACATAACATGACCGTAGGACGAACATGACTGACTGGTCATATCGTGAAAATCATGAATAACTTGTCATGAAAAGTATGATTTACACGCCATGGAAAATAGTGCTTCTGAGCCCGTTTTCTTAAATTGATATATCCAAAAATTGGTACGATGAGACAATTCTGCATGACCAACATAAATGACAGGCGGTAATATGAAAATCATGACCTGCATGTCATGTACAGCATCATTTACATGCCACGCTCATGGCGCGCTGACGGCCGTTTCGCTAGCTTGATATATACCAAATTTGCGATTGGGTGACATGACTGTATGACGAACATAAATGTCAATTGGTCATATGGAAATCATGACATGTCATGTGTATCATGACTTGCATGCCACGCTCATGGCACGCTCGCGGCCGTTTCGCTAGCATGATATACATCAAATTTGGTATTGAGTGACGTGATTGTATGACGAGCATAAATGGCAAGTGGTAATATGGAAATCATGACATGTCATGTGCAACGTGACTTGTATGCCACGCTCATGACACTCTCGGGGCTGTTTCGCTAGCTTGATATACACCAAATTTGGTATTGAGTGACGTGACTGTATGACGAGCACAAATTACAAGTGGTAATATGGAAATCATGACATGTCATGTGCGACATGACTTGCATGCGACGCTCATGGTACTCCCGTGGCCGTTTGGCAAACTTGATATGCACCAAGTTTGGTATTGAGTGACGTGATTGTATGATGAGCATAAATGACAAGGGGTAATATGGAAATGATGACATGTCATGTGCAACATGACTTGCATGCCACGCTCATGACGCTCTCGGCGCCGTTTTGCTAGCTTGATATACACCAAATTTGGTATTGAGTGACGTGACTGTATGACGAGCATAAATGACAAGTGGTAATATGGAAATCATGACATGTCATGTGCAACATGACTTGCATGCCACGCTCATGACACTCTCGTGGCCGTTTCGCTAGCTTGATGTATACGAAATTTTTAAGGCGAAAGTCTTTAATGTGTCATGCTCACGTTTGTCCGTCCGTCCGTCCCTCCGGCCGTGATATGGCACAGGTGGGTGCCGGGGCGCGCAAACGGACGCCGGTCGCGTTGCACTCTACAGCGCTGGCGCTTTGCTTGCGTATAGCGTCACTGTGTCCAGCGTGTCTAATCATGCAAAGAGGGAGACGCGCGCATCGCGTTCCATTCTGACTGACTCCGTCTCAATGGGCACAGGCGTTCGAGGAACACCCTTTGAAATTTACAATCAATTTAAATGCTGGAACGCGGACCGCGTCTGCGCGATGCACAAAGCGCGAGAATACGAACGCATGCGAAACGACGGCAGATTGGTCTCGCGTCTCGCTGCGATTCGAGGTAAAAAATTAAAAAAAAAAGAAAACACGCACACATTCTGTTTGTGTGCCATCCCACTGAGAGTGTAAAAAAAAAAAAAAAAGGACATGGCATAGTCAGTCGAATAGCCACAAGCTTTCGCCGAACACCCTTTGGAGTGTACAAAGTGTCATTTGGAGCGACGTGATTGTCTGACGAGCATAAATGACAACTGGTAATATGGCAACCATGACATGTCGTTTGCAACATGACTTGCACGCCACGCTCATGGCACGCTCGCGGCCGTTTCGGTAGCTTGATATACATCAAATTCGGTATTGAGTGACGTGATTGTATGACGCGCATAAATGACAAGTGGTAATACAAAAATCATGACATGTCATGTGCAACGTGACTTGCATGCCGCGCTCATGGCGCTCTCGCGGCCGTTTCACTACCTTGATAAACACCAGAATTGGTATTCAGCGACGTGACTGTATGGCTAACATAAATGACAAGTGGTGATATGGAAATCATGACATGTCATGTGCAACATGACTTCTGTTTCGCTAGCTTAATGTGCACCAAAATTGCTATTGCGGGACGTGATTGCATAGCGAACGTAAGTGGCAGGTAGGAACATGAAAATCTTGGCATGCATGTCATCTACAACGCCATTTACATGCGACGCTCATGGTGCGCTTGAGTCCAGTTCGCTAGCTTGATATACACCAAAATTGGTATTGCGTGACGTGACTGTGTGACGAACAGAAATGACAGGTCCTAACGTGTAAATCATGACATGCATATTATGTACAGCATCATTTGCTCCTTGCTGGCTGCTTCGCATTACATCGATTCCCACAGTGCGTGGGATCTGCCGGTTTTTTTTTTTCGTATAGTCACGCAATACGGCTCATCTGACAACGTTAATGTTCCGCTTCATCGCCATAAGTGCTCGAGGCCAAAATTCGGGCTCCCGTACACAGCAGTGTTTTAACTGCGCGCCGGAGCGATGGGTGGGAGTTCCTGAACGAATGGTGTGGTGCGGCAGTGGCGATTGCACAGCGTGAACAAACTTTCACTTTTGAAGCCAATCATCGAGGGTTTCGCGGGCCAAGGTCGGGAAGATTTACGGCGTTTGCGGCATACGCGGTCGTTCCAGAAGCGAAGTTGTGAAGGGTCGGAGAATTTTATCGGGTGCTTTTTTTTTGTTTTTGTTCACGTTCGCAAATGACATAATTTGCTTTAGAATAAACATGCGCTCGCTTTTGTACCAGGACATTGTTGAAAGTTTCTACGAAAAGCCTACTGTAAAGAAGTTAGCGTTAGTTTTAGCCACGCCACCCTAAACAAGTTGCACCATTGGCCTTTGTCGCGTAGTAGATATTCGTCCTGTCGAATTATTCGAAGCTTCGAATAGTGGCTATTCGAAAGTCGAATCGAACGAAGCTCGAATATTCGCACAACCATACTGCGAACCCTTTGTCTTGTGCAAAGCGGATGGAAGGAAAAGGTGTTGCTATGCTCGCTTTCAAGTTCCTCCTGCTTCGATGCGTCGTGATTGATAATCGAACGTTGAGCTAAAAGATATTACGCATAGTGTGCTGTTCAAGTTAGTGCTGGACCACTCGACCGTAATTAACCTCGCTTGCAAATACCGTTAGACACAAAAGTGTAAACTTAGCCTAACGGTGCGCGCGAGTGCGAACTCCTCTTTTATTTCAATCTACACATGCTGCTATTATGTGCCTCATCCCTTCACTAAGTCGAAAGCTTTGTCCGTCTCATATGAGCATGACCTTTATCGAAAAACCGACGCGTGTGATGGCTCCAGTAGTTACTGAGTTATGTAGCCATGCGCATTATTACAATAACTGCTAAAAAACTTTTGGCTCTGCGCATTGCAGGGACAGTTATTGGCACTCCAACGGGCCCGCGAAGCGACCTAAAGGCTAGGTCTTTCGGTCCCAACGTGGGAGCGGCCCGCTTCGGGCTAGGACACTAGCGCGACCTATTGGACCCTAACAAAGTTCTTTTATCCATCCATCCATCCATCCATCTACGCACTCGGCCTGAAGTCACATGGATCGGGGAGCGCGTGCTGAGCGTTCACCCCGTCTTTTCGGAGCTCGCATGATAAAAAAAGAAAATTGGGAAGGATACCTACTAGCGGCGCGAAGACTGACGAAACAGCTGAGCTGGTGGCTTTGCCCGCCTCCTTCCTCTTCTCCTCACCCTTACTTCCCTTTCCCACTCCTTGCTATACTCTACTATACAAGACAATGCTACGCTTTACCCTCTCACCTCCTTCTTTCCTTCCTCCTCACCCTCAGTTCCCTCTCCCACCCCTTGCTATACTATAGTACACATGGCCCTGCTTGCTCTCTCATTTTTGCATATCTTTTTTGCGTATGTTTCTATCTCTTTCTTTGCCTGTCTACTTTTTCTCTGTCTTTCTATCTTTTTCTCTCTTTCTCCCCTTTCTTTCCCTCTATTTCTCTCTTTCTCTGTCTTTCTATCTCTCTTTTTTCTATCTTCTCTCTCTCTCTGTACTCGTTCTCTCACCCATCAGAGTTATTGCATCTCACGTCAGACAAATCAGCGCATGTGAACTGGGAGCGAAGCAGAAGATGAAAAAGGTGGCCAGAGCGCGTGCTGGTTCATGATGATGATAGTTTTCAGGTCACGCCACGCGGCATAACTGAAAGCTTAAGAGCTGCACTGTCAAAACGAAAAACTAAAAAAAAAAAAAAAGAAAAGAGAGGCGCTGTTCACGTCACATACAGTTCACGGTAAAATAACCCACACAGGCTGGCTTTTGCCTTCAAGTAGGCGAACTCATAATGGACCCCGTGAGTCTTTAATACGACGTTACTTGGTTGTTGCTGACGCATTTCAAGCGAAGTGCTTGCGAAATCAGCGTAGCATTTACTGAATAAATAACAACTTGTTCGCTCCTCACGAATTGCTAATTTTTCTGCTGTATGCCGCCTTTCCGAAGCTGGCGCCATTCGGCTACTTATAGTGCTTGCAAAGCGGGCGCGTGACATTGCTCTTAACCTCGCCCGTCGTCTAGTGTACGAGAGGTTGGGATGTTTCTTTCGCGCTTTTTTGAATGCTTATTTTAAAGGCTACTGACTCAGCTCACGTATGAAAGTGGTAACGGCTGCCGGCCCATTCGAGGTCTAATACACAGCGCCTCTCAAGGTCGTCACGCGTCGGTGATCAGGTGCGCACGTGTGCAAGACGCGAGGCATGATGTGCAACGCGTGCACCAGTAGCTCGACTAATGGTTGGAGGCTCTACATAGACGAAGAGATAAACCAATATTAATAATCATAAATAAATATAAAGAAAAGGTTGCCGGAGTGCACCCTTTTGGGAGGCATCCCAAGAAACGCGTATGGAAAGCAATAAGTGCCCGTAATGCGCACATGAGGCCGCTTTTTTTTTCCCCATTTTTTTTCCGCAAGCGATATAAATGTCTACGAGGCGTGACGATCTTGAAAGACGAAGCGAGGTCGTTTCCTGTAATTGTTCTCCTAAGACTGCATCGGTGGCATCCGCAGCCGGCTTGCAATGAACGTACATGCCGGCGATCTTCGCTGCCGAGGCGGGAGCACGGACCGGGGCGTTTAGATCACTCAGACGTATAAATTATACAACGGTGCCTCGAAACCACTGACCGGATATCACGTATGTAGTTGAGATAGAAAAAGAAATACGTTGGTAGGCAACACATTATTTGGAGTGAGATTGAATGAGGACAGCATTGATGTTATAACTGACAATAGCCAACAGTTAGCAGTCACCATTTTGTGAAAACAGGCCGAAATTATAGCCACTGCTGGAAAATTTGTTACAGTCTATCTATCTATCTATCTATCTATCTATCTATCTATCTATCTATCTATCTATCTATCTATCTATCTATCTATCTATCTATCTATCTATCTATCTATCTATCTATCTATCTATCTATCTATCTATCTATCTATCTATCTATCTATCTATCTATCTATCTATCTATAGATAGATAGATAGATAGGATAGATAGATAGATAGATAGATAGATAGATAGAGCCCGTGGTGTACGGGTATGTAGGTATGCGCCATTGGTGATTGACAATTTATATCTACCCATGAAAAGCGAGAACAGACATCGGTAATATAAATGCGAGAGAGTTAAGGAAAACCGACATCGGCAGCGTTGACTCGACAAATGTAAAGATTAGAAATTAGGATCCGAGCGGGAATCGAACCCAAGCGTTCTGCGTGGCAGGTAGGTATTCTACCACAGAGGCACGCCAGGTGTTGAAGCTGTTTTGGAAAAAGCCCTATGCAGGCGTAAAGTGAGTGCAGCGTAAACTTTGGTTGCTGTGCTGGCTATCTAATTCCATAACATACCAATAAACATTCAACATGTACTCCCATAAACAGGCGTCATGTCGGATGAACGTCAATTGTGCTTCCAGTGTTTACTCCGCTTTTATAGCAGTCTAATAAAAATTCCATTTGTATTCCTATAATTCAGCAAGCTACCTTCAAGCGTTGCTCCACACCGGAAGAATACGCTAACGAAAGTTACATGTCATATTCACATCATCACACCGTAAAGTGCACTTCGTTTCAATAACATTGACGTCTGTGCTCTAACGGGAATTCTGACGTTACGTCATACCATAAGTTACCCTTTAAACGCCAGTGTAGTCGACGCTCCTGGCAAGCCCACGATGTGCCCACAACTACTACGCTTACAAAAACACGTCGTTCCACCTTCTAACGCCTAGCTCAAAGCCAGAAAATGCAGCCTAGACAATCACTGGCCGGCTGCTTCGCATGAAACCGATTTCCCACAAGGCGTGGAATCTGGTCGAAGTTTTAAACATCCCTTCTTTTCCTGTATTACCTCTCTTTTTCTTGGTTGTGAGACTTAATATCCCCTGATTTATATGTAATTAATCGGGTGGCACGTCGCACGTGCATCTATCTCTTCATAAGACACTCGAAGCCGAGTCAACACAGACTTTCCTTCATATCGGTGTAGTTTCTCCTAAATGTATTAGATTATATTCAACGCCATGTTGTCAAATTTCTACGTGTGGGTGCGCATAGCTATAATATACGCGTGTAAAGCGCCCAACCATGAGCATATGGCCTCGTGGTTTCAGCATCTGGGCTCACGGGTCGGTGAATAGTTTGCAATTTCTCACTGTAAAGCAGGCTATATAGCTGTAAATTATATTACTAAGAAATGCTGGTTAACAATCCCAAATATTTTGTGCCGCATTGTTTCGCAAGGTGGTCTCACACGCGCATAACAATAAATGCCGTATCGTGCGCTCTTTGCAAAGGCTTTCTTTCAATCGTTCATTTTTCCGGACGATTACTCTAAATAAAAAGCAAAAAAAAAAAAAATGAGCAGAACTGAAAATAAGTCCACGAAGTCATACTTTTAAAGTAGGATAAACACCGTGCACTACTTTATGCTCTGGAGACTGCAGCCGTCATATATGGGGACTGCAGCCTCGAATAGCATACTGATATTCTTGACTTACCTGCTCCTCGTCACAGTGCAGATGCAACTCACCCATTTCGCGACATCACAAAAGCCATGATATGACACACAGTAGGAAACGCTGGGCGGACACACTACGTTTACTCACCCACGTGTACCGAGAAGCCATGTTCTGTAGGCAAAATCGAGGCAGTGATAAGGGCTATTACAGGCTCTGTTAACTATAAAGCACAGAAGAAGACAATTGCTTCGCCTCACCATCACTTTCAGGGACGCAAACATATTACTATTGTTCTTACAAACACCGGTTACGGGAACCGGCAAAGTTCACAAAAAAAGAAAGGCTACCCTTTGTCTTCTAATAATGGATACAATGACCCTCATTGTAGCGTGATATATCACACAGCAAGCGCTACAAACTACAGTGGAAACTCTTAGTTGCGAAGACTTTGTGGAAGACTCGCATCGAGTTAAGCTAGACGTTATAGTAATGAGACATCACTTGAGGGTAACTCAAGGAACTTTAGGCTGATACCAAACGTCTGCGAGCTTTAGGCGTTTCACGGATGCGATAAGAAGGCGCAAAACCCGGAAAAAGCTGGCAGGCCACGCGCGTACTATCATGTACACAGTGTTAAGAAGACCATGTGGAGAGCGTTATGTGTTGTTAGCTCAACAACGTTGGAAATCATGCGTTATGATATGATATGCACTATCATATCGTACTCATGCATACCATACTCTGAACGTTCCGGCAGACGGAAACACTTCTACGCTCGTATTTTTATTTGCATTTTGAGTACAAATGAGAGCAATGACAACAATAGTTTCAAAAGAAATCATGGCGATGTGGAAAGAACGAGGAACAACGGCTGGTCACAACGCAAGGCGACTGTCACTCCCGTAAAATTCACTTTCAATAACAACACTGAAAGCGACACAGTGCAGAAATGTCGCCGATCTTTTCGTGGAGACTTGGCACATCTAGAGCAACCGGCCTCCATTGCTTTGGTACGACTTCGTTCAGCGAAGACGTTGAGAAAAAACAACAACAACATATATTTAGCCTGATTCATATCTGGAAAATTGTTATGGGTCTCATAACGTAATATTCCTGAACTAGGCTCGGCACCTTATCTCAGTGCATTGGTTAAAAATCTGAACTCTATAATCCTGCTTGCTGTTTACACCGCGCATGCTCACACACCCGCTTTAACCACACGTCTGCCATGTGTAACCAACGACGTGGCTTGAATGCATCGTCACTGAAGCATGGGCGAGGAGCGAACGAAGAATTACTGACAGGGGCAGTGCGCTACGAGCATGCAGGCTTGCAATTTTCGCAGGAACACGCTTTGACGGAGCCCTTGCTCTGGTTGCACGCAAACGTTTCGACAGACAGCGGCTTGAAGACTTGCTCCCTCGGGCGTCTTGTGTTCTTTGTCCGTTTGGACGTGCTTGACACTCATGGGCGAGAGTCCCGCCGTCGCTGGGAGACGCGCCGAGAAAGCCCAACCAACGTTCGGCCGGTGCAGTCGGTGTGCCAGCGACCGCACATGAAGTTGAAGAGGCTGATGGAGGGTATCTTGCTGCGCGCGTCCTTGCACGAATCGAACATGCCGCGCACGAACGCCGGCGTCACGTAGTAGTTGAGCGAAGACACGTAATTCTCCTTGTCCTCGCTAACCTCGCTCTTCAGCAGCTGCATGAAGTCGGCCTGTCGCGGCGAGCACAACATGTGACACATGAGCGCGCGGAAGTTGCGGCTGCAGGCGGGGCAGTTGTCCAGTCCGACAGCCTTGGCCGACTGCAGGTTCTCGGAGAAGTCCTCCGCCTGGCCGCCGTCGCAGCACAGCGGCTGCGTCACGTTGCCCAGAACGTCGCCGCAAATGGTCTCCAGGACTCCGCGGCTGGCGGCGCTCTCGATCGGCTTCGGTTCGCCGCTGTAGACGCACGGCGCCCTGGTGCCGTCGGCGTCGCAGATTCCCCGCATCACGCACTTGCCGGCGCCGTCGACGGAGATCACGATGCTAGCCGCAGTCACGAAGAACAGGAGTGCGACGAAGACTCTTCTATGTGGCGTCCCCATGATTCCGCTCACTGACTGACTGACTGACTCCTTCGGCGTAGGGTTGCTGCTGCTGCTGCTGCTGCTGCTGCTGCTGCTGCTGCTGCTGCTGACTAGCCGGGCGCGTCGTCTCTCGATCTGCTGTTGCCTCGGTGCCGTCCACAGCGTCACTGCGACGGAGCAGAGAGGAAAAAAAAAAGGAAGCAATACAAATGAAAACGCTGTCTTAACACGGCGCGTACACGTCTCGCTCGGCTGATCCCCCCGCTCGCGGATCTCAGCTGCTACGCCGTTCCTTGTTTGCTTCGGCAATCAACCCGTCACACCAGTTGCCGTCGCGGCCACCACCGCTTTCGTTAGGAGGCTATGGGGACGAAGTGGCAACCACTGGGGGCTGCTTTCTGCGAAAGAGAACGTCCGTGGCCGCTCGCCACCCAGTGATTGCACCCCGTCTATGGAGGAAAACAGATGAGAAATACGCGCCATTCGGCACTCACCTCGAAAGGAACACCAATGCGGCGTGGTAAGCGCTGCGCGAGGGGTGGCGGAAGCGTGCCAGGCGGCCGATACACGCGCGTCCTGCAAACGAATGCCGCTGAGAGCTGCGACGGACGATCGGTCTCGGATGGCTATTGCTCGCTCACCACCACGCTTGATAGAAACCTGAGTTTGATTTCCGCGCGATGCCTTATATGGATACGCGCGCGTGATGAAAGACAGTGGATGCCCTTTCTCACTTGCCCCTGTCTCCTTCTCCTTGTTTCATTCACTCGTCTCTTCTTTGTCTGTCACGTGCTTTCTCGCGTGACTGCATATAGAGGTTCGAAGGTTTTCTTTTTCTGCGTTCGGTAGAGTGAGTGTACCGACGAACAAAGTTTAAAGTGTCACAGCTTTTCTCACATTTCACGGGTCCACGAGTGGGCGATTCCGGCAGAAGAGAGAGAGAGAGAGAGAGCGAAAACACACCGTGTTCCTGCGAGGTCGGTTCTGATGTGCTCACCTGGCTCGATTACCTCCTCGATGACATAGTAGCCATCGCGCGTCTAAATTGAGTTCGTTTCTTTTCTTTCCTCTTGGTTCACGAGCCGCTGCACGAAAGGATTCGTTGACCCGCTTTGCGACTGAGTAAACAGGAAGCGTTGGCTCGGTAGCGCTGAATGGTTGGCACCGGTGGGAAAGTACGCCCGTGGACGCGACACATTTACGATGTGTTTTCACCTTGTGACTTCAACGTTTGCATGTCCGTTCCGGAACTTTTCGCAATCACTTCGCGAGTCGAGGAAGTTTTGCGCAGCCAAATTTATCGAAATCTTTGTTAGTGATCTGATTACTTATCTTTGAGAAGTATGCGCTAGAAATCGCAGAAGCTCATGCTTTGTCGTCAAAAGCACAGACTGTGTTAGTCATAGGTTGGGTGTCGATTCACCCAAACTAACTCCGACTCGGACCGGCCCCTGGGTTTGATCCCGAGTGAGCTTGGGGGAGCGCTAGTGAGACTGGTCAACTATGATTCTTGTGAGCTTGAGTCCGACAGAGAGGCACTGAACAGAATTTTCCGGGTCTGAGTCCAGGTGAACCCGATTGTGTAGAACTGTGGCGAACATAAGTCCGAGTGGACTCGTAGCGTAATTCTCTTTTTGTTAGCAGCCTCAGTGAGTTATAGTAATATTTAGTTTACCGACCGTCAGAGAAAATGTTATCGGAATGCATCACTCGCAATCTGCTCATGGGCGCTATCTTGGCACAGAGACGTATGTGGTATTGCAAAACAAAACAAAACACGTCCAGATATGTCCCTTACCACCTCTGTGACCCACGCAATATTTGTGCCACCAGTCATAGAGGCAAATACGCAATTTGATAAACATATCCCATCGTCATGCCTGTATATGTAATACAATAAAAAAAAATACGTTAAATGAAGAAATGGAGGCAAGAAGGACGAGATTATAAAGAAAAGCTTTCGAGCTTTCCACTTTCCTTAAAGGGACGCTAAATAAAGAAAAATAATTAACATATCAGTAAAGCTTGTGTCATATTAGTAATGTGTTCAATACTTAACCCAGCGAAATGTAGGTCACACCTCCGCGACGTACTCCAGCGGCTTACATGTGTCCAAATTCACACCGGTGTTGGAAATTCACAGCCAATCAGCTCTTTGGCGAAATTTTATTGAGCCAATGGGGCCAGAATGCTGATTGAAAGGCTCTCAAATCCATGGCATCACATTGGCGATAAGGGGCATTAATTTCCGAGCGAATTAAAAAAAAAACTCAAGTTTGACCTTCAATTTCCCTTCTAATATTGACCGTATGACTGCAAAATTATCCGACAGTAGTGTTATCAAAAATAACTTCAGAGTACCACCTTGTTTAGTGTTTCACTTTAGTGTCGCTTTAAATTTGGTGCATAATACTTTGAGACACACAAAGAATATCAAGAATTGCTTGCTTACGTTCAAGGTGTCATTCCATGTGCGTCTGCATTGAGGTACTTATAGGCTCTTGGTACAGAACCAGTTTTTTCAAGCTTCTCCTTATATATCATGCTATATCAATTAGAAGAAAAAAAATCAAACGAAGCCTAAAAAAAACTGTAGTGTCAGCGTTTAATATGCACAAAACACACCTTTACGAAGGCATGCAGAAAAATGTAAATGAAGGCATCCCCAGTCGTGCACACTTGGAAGCTATGTATGCGATACCGAAGCGGGCTGTCAGTATTACCCTGCTCAAGCACCTGCAATGCTCATCCGTGGATTGCATGCAGATAGAGTTTAAAAGTAAAGCAATACAACAACACTCATCAATAAAGGCAAAGCCTTCTAAATGACATTGAAGGTCAAGTAAAATGTATTAATAAAAAAAGAAGAGAGGAATGTTTCAGTAATCGCGACATAGCACCTTGAGTGACTACTTGTCCCGTTCTACGTCCATGATATACATTAATCTTGACTCTCGTCGAGACAGCGGCTCTTGACCAAACTTCTTTCTCAATATTCAACTCCCAGCCGGCTCTGCCCGCGAACTTCTGCAAGTTCTGTCCACCGTTCAGGCACCAGCAACATGCACCACGTGGTGTTGTGATGCGCAAATGACTTGAATGTGCAACCGTCATCGTCGCTACTAGGATACAACGCGAAAAAAAAAGTGTACCAGACGGGTATTCGGCAGGCAGTGGGAAGGCTCTAGTGGTGGTCCAAAAATCCTTAAAGCCAGCCACAGCATGAGAACAAACGACGGGCCGCCGCTGCGACTCATGGCTGCCTGGACCGAGGAGACCACTCAACTTTGGACTCAAGTCAAAGAAGCCTAGTCAATTAATAAATTTTACTTTTCTATCCGTCTTCTCACATTTGAGATATACAGATTTCTATAAAAAGATTGAAGGAAATGCATAAAAGCTAAAAAAGATTTTTTGAAGTAGGCCAATCACTCCCTTCACACATAAATATGCAGATAGATCAAAGGATAAACCAGCATCACACGGAAAGCATAATCGGTTGTACTAAATGTGTTGTTGCTGCAAGGTTATAATTTAAAAGCTTGATTTCTGCTGCTGCGTACAAAATACGCTGTAACGAGGGAACTAAGTCTTAGTTTGTCGACTGTTTGTACTGCGTATATATGCAGTTCCGGACGACAAATTTACCATTGAGTGCGGCTGACGTTTAGTAGAGCTAACTGTTCCTGAAGAAATAATAATAATAATAATAATACACTGATAGAAATATGCCACGGAAGATAATTTGCGAAGCTATCGCATGCTGCACGAGGACTATGGCGAAGGGGTTCGCCGAATGACCAGCTAAGTTGGTGACGTGAGTCATAAGTCGCAACAAACAAAGAAACAGACAAACGAACGAACGAACGAACGAACAAACAAACAAACAAACAAACAAACAAACAAACAAACAAACAAACAAACAAACAAACAAACAAACAAACAAACAAACAAACAAACAAACAAACAAACAAACAAACAAACAAACAAACAAACAAACAAAGAAACAAACAAACAAGCAAACAAACAAACAAACAAAAAGACAAACAAACAAAGATACAGAAAGCGTGTGTAGCACGTTGGTCTGCATAAATTTTGTTGACTCTAACACCACTATGCCACCTATCGCCTTTGGGTTTCTCGACACGCCGGAGGCCTAGTTGTATTGTGGTCGCTTAAAGCTCTCACACATAAGTTAACCTACATTATATTTCTCATTGTGTGAGCGTCACAACGTGAAAAAATGCGGCCAATTCTCGAAGCCGAACTTCACTATGTATATGATTGCAAACTTGAAATAATGAGAAGCATTTTTCTAGGAAGTTGACAGGAATTTATTCATGCCACATTTTTTTTTCAATCAGCATCGAAAAGCACTTTGTCTCGACTTAAAAACAAACTCCGGTCATTCCAGAGAAAAATATCAACACAATCATATAAAATGATAATCAGGGAGAAATATGCGCTAGAAAAGTGTTTATCTGACGCCTATGTGTGAAGCCTACCATGTTTGATAGCCTAACAGCAGCAGTGACTAACGTTGCCTAAACTGTTTGCAACTGTTGGCTGGTGTTAGTCAAATGTTGGCTAGCGTTCTCACGTTTCCCTAAGCTCCGTCACTCAGCGCATGCGTTGACAAAGCTGCGTTTAATGGAATGCTTCTTACACACGACAGTTCCTGTTAGGGTATCGAATTGGGCGAGTTGGAAAATACTCATAATGGCCAGCGCGAACAGAATACAGCTCGAGAAAAGGAAAAAAAGAGAAAAAAAGGGAAAGAAGACATGACACAAGCGCTGTTTCGTCTTCATCTTTTCTTGTATATAGGGCATGCGTTAGCCAGGAATCAAGAGTGCATGTTCCGTCGGCGCTGACCATTATGAGTGAGAGTTACAGTTTTGGGAAACCTCTTGCTATTTTCTCTTTTAACTGGACAGGCAGAAGCCGGAGCTCATATTGCACATCTTTTCTTACGTTGTTGTGATACCAATTTACAGTATTAAAAGGAGATCGATCACCAGGACTGGAGATGCAGGGCATCCCTTCATATGGACACAACATGGGACATGGGCTGAGCGACGGGTCTATCTTGCGAATGTCACTAATATCCCATCTTAATTCCGTAGACGTACCACGCGTCGCCATACTATCAGCAATAAGCAATACCGGCATCGAGAAGCTGTTAAAGCGTGAAAACCCGAACGATTTGCACTTGGAACACGCCCCGAGGCGGCAATGTCGATCACCCTAATATATCCTTCTATCGCAGCACTATCTCACGATGTAAATGAGAAACGGCGCTACAGAAGGGAGTAGTGAAAAAGAAGGAATGCAGCAAACACAACATTAAAGTATCTTTAGCAAGGACCAAGGCGTCCTACAAGGTCACGCTCAATGTGCGAGCGTAAAGAGCAAAAGTGTTTACCGGCCGGAGCAGTCTGTTCACAGGGAATATAGAATGAGATGCTGATTGCAATGTTGTAAACTTACAGCAGTGTAAACCTGCGCAGCTGATACGTCCGATCGCCTTGAATACAGTGGCCAATGAAACCGAAGGGAACAGTGGGCTAGAAATTAAGGAAAAATCAAAAACAAACACGACTCTTGTATACTGTTTTTTTTGCAATTTCTTAAGGAAACCGATGCTTTGGTAAAAGAAAAAAAAACAAGCTGAGAATTCCTGCTGTGTAATACGAAGCTCCATGATATTTATGGCTGTTGGCTGTTTGGCATCTTGATGCACCTAAAACATTACCGTAGATATTCACTAGCACCAAAAACGCAATAACGTAAAAGATGTAAAGACAAAAATCGCTCGTCTTGTTTTTCCATGTGTCCCATTTTCTGTGTACATTACCCACCGAGGCCGCAAAAATATTATGCGAATTAGCAAGTTCATCTACTCAAGATTCAACTGAACGTCTAGTGCGAGTGTGATAGTCGATGAAGTCAACAAGTGTTGCCATGCGGGATTGTTGAACGCACACACACACACACACACACACACACACACACACACACACACACACACACACACACACACACACACACACACACACACACACACACACACACACACACACACACACACACACACACACACACACACACACACACACACAGTAAAGCTTTTCTTTACTGAGTTTATGATGCGTCTATCACAGCGATCGTCGTACTTACCAGAAAAAGTTTGTTATGCAGGCAAGCCTTCTTGGCATCAATGAACAATTCTATCTTACCCCCTAAAGATAAAGGCGTTAGCGATGACACAAACTAAGGAATTTTCATGGGCACAGTTTTTAATCGCGAATGCTCTCTAAGGACGTGGCGATCGGTCATAATTTACTGTTAGGATTTTGTGTTGTTGAAATGTAAGGAAAACAGGAGAGACATCGTGCAGTGATAAAGGATAACCAAATTTCAGACGTAGTGTGAAGATAGCTACCCGAAAAAAGGGGGGAAAGAGAATAAGGATAAGGGTTATTATGCAGGATAGTTGGCTCAAGAACATTGTGGCATAACAGCGCAGACAACAGGACGAAGAACATACAGGACATAGAGCTCTGTCCTGTATGTTCTTCGTCCCGTTGTCTGCGCTGTTTTTCCACAAGAATAAGGATACTTCACAAGTCGTATCATTGTTAACTGGACTGGTTCATGCAAAATCACAACATTATGCATTTACGCACTAATACTCAAAATGCAACAAAAAGTCGTCTCAGCTTTTTCAGTAGCTCCATGTTTTAGCAGTATGATTTCGCCATATTTTACAAGTAAAAAAAATAAAACTTCATTTTAATCTTTTGTTTTGGCGTTAAATGAGCATTTCAGACCCTTGAAGTTTTGATGCATACTGGCAGATCTCAATTCGGCGTAAACATAACAAGTCCGCATGCATCCGTCTAGAATTTAAGTGTGTAAAATCATTGTATGACCTTTTTTGCCGCGCTCGGTGCGGAGTCACAATTACGAAAACTTCCACTGATGCCTCTGAGAAATGACGCCAGGTAGAAATGCCAAGTTCAGGTTTGCTAAATTCCGCATGGGTGACTCACCCACTAGCGTAACATACAAATGCAACGTTCAGACACCACAATCACGAAGAAAAACATCGCTGATCCCTCCGTCATAAGAATCGGTATAACATGAAACGTGTCTTCACAGAAGTAGTGCTTACTGTGTAGCGATACATGACAGCTTGCACAATGTCTATTGGTGTATGGCAGCTATAGCACCCTCTGGCGTGGATACACCAACGTTGACGCCTAGTGGCATATCTCCATCTCGACGACTAACGCCCATGATCATGATTTAACCGTTGCTGCGGGATTGAAAGTCGCCGTGTTTGGGTACGCTTCGAGCAGACTGTTGATATAGAGCCACGCAAAAACTACTGCGTAGCACTGAATCACGCTCCCTTGCTTTCTGTGATGAGTCACTGAGTCAGGCCTTTGTGCGGTTCGCGCGTAAGCTATTGCGCCGGCATGAAATCCTAGATAGCCCACACTTACGGGTTCCTGCGCATTCTGCACCGCCGTGCAAGGGCAGCAGAAATTGGACACGGAACAGAAGATGACGCATGGCCCGTTAACGGAGACTTTAGCCCTATGTATATATATATATTATAGAAGAATACACGCAATCGCCTGCCAAATGCGCGCTACTCTATGCATATGCTTACACGGGCACATGGAAAGCGCGTGACCGTTGCCTACTTACATAAAAGGGTTGATGCATCTTTCCTATAGCAAACGTTAAAGGATATTTTTTTATTGAGTATCGTAAACAGTGATGTTCTATCTTGTGCATAAGCGTGCTCAGGATTCCCCTTCAGTGGGGGGGGGGGAGGGGGTCGAAGGTTCATCGCAACGCCCCCCCTCCCCATTAAGTCAATGACATGGGGCAACTTTGCCCCCCCCCCCCTCTAATTTGGTAACCAGGGGGGGGGCTGCCCCCCCCCGTCCTGTGCGCACGCCTATGATCTTGTGCACTGGGGGAAAGGGTTTCATGACGTACGCAACAGGTACGACATGTCATTAATGCGATGACCTGCTGATGGTGTTCGTCATACACTCATCTCTTACGCAAATCTTGGTGTATAATACCAAGTTAAGAAGGCGACCACGAGGCACCTAAACATAGCTAGATGGATAGATACATAGATAGATAGATGGATAGATAGATAGATAGATAGATAGATAGATAGATAGATAGATAGATATTTTCAACCTGCCTCTGCTTCGCCAATGAATGCTTCACATCACTTGTTCAGCATCACATTTCGTTGAGCAGAACCTGACCAACCGCAGGGGAACGTACGCGGTCGTTCTGCAAGAAATATCACCCCGCAATGTGTGGCCGAATTCATCATGGCGAGACCTGGCCGGTTGTCGAGCGGCGTCGATCGTCGTCAACCATCCTCTGTACCCCGTAGTGTTCCCTTATCGTACAATAGAGGGCGCTGTCCCATAGAGATGCATGCAAACTGCAGTTGGGTGACGATGTACTAGATGGCGCTGTACGCATTCCATTTCTCGTCTCGTTTCCGAGAGGGCGCTGTCCCATAGACATGCGTACAATATGGCGGTTGGGTGAAGGTACGCTAGATGGCGTTGGCGGTGCAGCTGCTCTCCGATTTTAGGCGCGCCCTCACCCTCTCCTATCCTACGGTCCCCCCCTCCCCTCTCTCGCCTCGCGACGCCGACGCAGGCAGCGTCTGCTAACGAGTTTCTTGATTGAAAAAACCGACTGCTTGCGCTGCACAACCGTTCACTGACCATACCGTATATATAGGCACTGGATTTTGACCTCCAAGGTAGCGCCTGTGTGAGATTTCTCCTGTGCGTGATTAAACAATAAAAATTCACAGCGTACATGTAAAATTAAGGTGAGCTGCAAGTCGCCATGACTCTCATCGACCCTTTAGTATAAACGCGCCCGATCTCACGTCGTTGATGATGTACTGGGCAGAATTCACGGAAGATTCACGGTTTACCGATGAACCTCCGGAGCTTCACCCACTCATCATCATTCACTCCGTGGATATGCTGTGAATTTTTTCGTATGTGTTCTCTTCCGCCATTGATCGACAAACGTCATTCACTACTTTGCGTCCGCCATTATGAGTGGATTGCGTATTCCCCCGAGACCAATTCTGGTTTTCAATCATATCCGTTCTCTCTTTCCACTGCGTGAAATAAAGCTGCTTCGGCCGCCCTAATTGTTTGAAAAGTTTTCTCTTTCTCTCTCTAGAACAAGATATCTTGCTGTGATTTCGGGCCATTCTCTAAAAAGAATTGATACAGCTTCGCACCAGTGGTGCGCAGAGTGAGAAAGCAGCGGAGCCTGGCACTGCCCTCCTCTCTTCGCTTTTCCTCACCCTCATTTCCCTTTCTCACCCCTTGCTATACTCTATACTGTACATGACTATGCTATGTTTCACCCTCTCACCTCCTCCTTTCCTTCCTTCGCACTATACATGGCCAGGGTAAGCACGACGAAGCATTTTCTAGAATATTAGTTATCGATCGTTATTCATTCGCTATTGATTGATTATCACAACGTATCGGTCATGCATTTTTTGGGGGGTCAGGCAAAGCTCATCCAAGCATTTTCTACAATGTATTGTTTATTGATCGATTATCGATCTGCAATTTATTGGCTATCGATTGGTTAGCACAAGAAATCAGTCACGCATTTGGGTCAGGCTAAGATCATCCAAGTATTTTTTTATTGATCGATCATCGATTATTTATTGATTGTCAATTTATTGATTATCGAGTGTCAATTAATAAACTTTGGCCATGTATTTTGCCCATGCTAAGCACATTCATGCATTTTCTAGAATTTATTGGTTATTGGTCGATTATCGATTAGCTATTGATTTGTTATCGATTGACTACCCCTAGGGAGAGAGAGAGAAAGCAAGGGGAAATGCAGGGAGGTTAACCAGACGAGCGTCCGGTATGCCACCCGGCACCGGGGATAAGGAAATGGGGATTAAAAAGAGAAAGCTAGCAGTTGTTCCGTGTACAAATACAACCGATGAGCGAAGGTCCTTAGTACATATACCCTCAAGAAGTGGGAAGTCGAAATCCCATGCGTCCTGAATTTTTCGTTTTACTTCGAGAGCTTTTGGCCACACGTAAATACAAGTGCCGTAGTGGTTGTATAAAATACCTAAAATGCGAAGGGACGTGGCCGGTTGAATAGAGAAAATGGAGCTAGTCTGGAGTTCGGTGAGCCAATGAACAAATACTGGGATTTGGAGAAGTTCAGTGCTGCACTTGAAATGTAACCGTACTCGAAGAATAAACGTACGCTGTGTGAAAGGCTGTCTTCATCCGAAAGGTACAGGGTTATGACGTCAGCAAAAGCTGTGACTTTCCCAACACTGCTGCCAGCGAGTGCAACACCCCGGACGCGCGAATCTGCGTCTAAAGCACAAAACAAGGGCTCAAGGCTGAACACAAGTAGCACAGGGGACAATGGACATCTCTGACGCACCCCACGGGTTATCGGAAAGGCTGCACTTTCCCCGCCATCCAGAACCAATGTGCTTTTTATAGCAGAGTAGGTATACCTGATTAATTCTACATATGAATGGGGAAATCCGAAGGCTGTGAGCATAGACGTGCGCAGGGTTCCCCTTCGGGGGAGGGGGGGGGGGCGAAGGTTCATCGCAGCGCCCCTCCTCCTTATTAAGTCAAAGTATGGGGCAGACTTTGCGCCCCCCTCTCTTAGATGACTAGGCGGGGCGGCCGCCCCCCTCCGCCCCCCCCTCGTGCTCACGCCTATGGCTGTGAGCACATTAAAGATATACGCGTGCTCCAGTCGGTCAAATGCTTTCTCCTGGTCCAAAGATACAAGGAGACCACGTGCAGACCGTGACAGCGTATAGGCTAGGACATCACGAGTGGTAAAGGACAAGCTATGTATTTCTCGTCCAGGCACTGGTGAAGCCTGGTGATGACCCACCAGGGTGTTCAGCAGAGCCCTCAGACGTTGAACGATTAAAGTCGCGAAGATCTTATAGTCAACATTAAGGAGCGTGATAGGCCTCCATTCTTCAGGATTAAGAGAGGAAGCGTCACCTTTTGGAATACGTACAATTCGGCCATTTCGAAAACTGGATGGAAAGACCAATCTCATTCTAAAATGACATGTACAACTCAACTGGAAAACCGTCTGGCACAGGGCCCGTTCCACGTTTCATGGATTGCAGTGCCGCCTTTACCTCTTCGGGGGAGCGAGGGGTAATAGAAATAAACTCACCCTTCTCTCTGCTACGTGTTAAAAGGTCTTGCTGGTCAACCATTGTTCGAGACTGGCCAGCCACGGACTTATGACAAGTGTAGTCATAGTGCACATGATCTTCAGTATTCGTCCTTGTTCACACTTTATAGAGACATGAGTAGAAAATGTACAAAAATGTTCTTAGATTCACATTTGACTTGTTACCAGGTCGTGCACATCAAGCCAATATTCCGCGTCCTTGGCGTCAGCGCCGCTGTAGAAAGGAGGGTCGCATCGCCGAAGGGTTGTCGGAACAAACAGCAGTAGGAGTGGCTGTTGCCGGTTAGCATCATTCATCAGGAACATGTAGTGCCGAAATTGCCGGCGATAAGTGCCTGCGCATGCGAATAGTCATAGTTCCGAAAAACACCAGAATCACGTGGATGTGGTGCTTTATCTCTTCGAATAATATTTCGAAGAGGTAACCACACTCCACAAGATAACCACACTCCACAAGAAATGAATTATAGGTGTGCCCGTTGAAAGACAGCTTTATTTCCGACTTGTGAAACCATTTGACTCTTACGCCGAGGCGACGTGAAACTCCCCTGGTGTCAAAAGTAAGTGCCTGTGAGGAGGGTTTTATATTTACTGCGACTTTAGTTGGACAAGGTCAACAAATTTTCGGAATAGCAGAGCACCTCGCACTACTTTAGCTTCATAAGGTTTTGTTCATTGTGTCTTTCAGCCACCTAATTTTGTTTATTGAATTAGCTGAAATGCGGGGGGAGAGGAGCTATTTTGCAGCACTGTAACAGTGCAGAATAAAATTCCCGTTTCTTTTATAGTTCATATACAAAAACTTACAATTCAGATCAGTGGTTCCTATGTTTTTCGTGTGTGATTCAATGAAAAGGTGAAGAATCAGTTCATTAGTCAGTCAATTCTTCATTCGAATGGACTGATACTCAGTTGAAATGAACAAAGGAGGCTTTGGTGAAATGAACAAGGGTAACTTTATTGCGGCCACATCCCACTGTCGACCTTATCGCTGCTAAAAATGGAGGAAATCAGAATTAATCGATATGAAACAGCCACAGGAGAGATGAATGTCCATGAACATAAATAATCGGCAGAGTGGGTCTTGAATGTCTCATGCTCCAACAGCCAACGTATTATTGATATCTGCGAACGAAACGTAACAAAGAAGCATAATTAGTGCACTTAAGAAAGCCCATATTTGTTCATAGAAATAAAAAAAAAGTGAGTATACTTTTGACGAGGAAAGTAAGACTAGGACAGTAAGGCGTTAAAGGTAGCACTGACACAATTTTGAGGCACCCCTAAAGGGACATCTTTCGTTTCCATGGTGCGCACTTTCATCGCTCTCCACAAACCGGAGCCAGACAACGCGTAAAAAATATTTTACTTTGATTTTAAAGTTCGTCGCCCAGCATCTGCAAGCCAGCCCCACCGCAATCGACATTATCACAACAAGTCAACACAGTTCACAGGGTTTGCGAAATTTGCGTCCTGCATGCAGCGAAATCGCCGAAATCACTATCAGAATCTATGGACGACAATTTACTCATCGTTGTTTACGTGAACCACGTGCGACTGACAGCAAACAGGCAGCTGCTGCTAGTATATCACGAGTTGCAGTCTTCCCGGGACGTCAGACCTCTCTTCACATGCCACTGCGAAGCCACCCTCTCGATACCGAAACCGAAATTGCTGTTTTAAGGTAGCGGTATGGAGCCAGAGCCCCCCTGCTCAGACTCAAGTGGCGATGATGTGTATTTACAGGTGAGGAGATGAAGAGTATGAATAGTGCTCACAGTATATTCAATGCATTCCCAAGCACCGCGACACTCTTTTTAGGATTCTCGACACCCGCGTTTTTATTTAGAGCAACAACCCGAAAATATTTAAAATTCGTGTCAGTACTCCTTTAAAAGGTTTCCAATCACTGCTCGCGTAAGATGTCTGCTCACTGACGTTAAATTGCCTGAAATACCGATTTCTAAACAACGACCACGAAAAGCAGCTTTTAATGCGTGTAGAAAAGCTAAAGAGCTCAACTAAATAATGTCTACGCAATCTTGACTTGCTATAACAAGTGGCAAAATAGCGGCAAGGGCTTCTCCCCTGAGCGTTTAAAGTTGACCTTCCTTTCAGTGTCAGTGTACTTCGGTTAGGTTGTAGGATAGGTTGTTAATAAAATGTTCACCTTTGTGACCGTGTTTTATTATTGTGATTTTTCATCGCAGTAATATATACTTCACTCGGCGTGCGGAGAGTTTATTTCTCATAAGCGAAGAACGGCCTAGCTAACTCGGTCGTCATTGTTGGCTGCTTGGAACGCCTCGCCATGCTGTTTCTGAGACAAAAAAAGTCACAGTTTCACCACAAGGGCGAAGCAATGAATGCGATAGCAACAAATTGTAATGTTATACGAAGTGAGGCTGGCAGCTAAATCTTTTGGTATCCGATCTCACGCAACTCTAGAAAGCCCTGGTTTATGAGATTATGGCCGCTCCAGGACACTCTTCACACCACATTCTCTTCGCGTTGAGAGCGCAGCACGTAGAAGGGTATACCGGCCGCCCGCTGTCGGCTGCCGAGATAGGGAGATAACGCGCGCGCCAGCGACGACCGCGCTCGTAAAATCGAAGGTCGCTCGAGGGAACCCCCCCTCCCCCCCTCGCGTCTTTTCACGCTCGCGAACGACGGGCGGGGCTGGTCGGTCGAACAGTTGGGGGGATCTTATCGCATGCGCCTAGGAGCGATGGAGATGGGCCGGCTCGTTTGATCTCCGCTTCAGCCGCGTTCATCGCTCCCGCTCGCGCGCTATAACCCGCTGGTAGAACGTACGATGCGCAGGGGGCTCTTATCAATTTGGACTTCATATGCGACATGACGGCGACGGCAACGGCAACGGCAAAAACCCGTCGAGACTGTCCATATAATTGCTATCGCAATAAAATGCTCAGGTACGTCATACGAAAATCGAGAACCACTGTGGGAATAGGTGCGCGGATTATACAAGCACGTAATACTCACGATGAAGCGTGAGGCGATATCCAATTTGCCCAGTAGTCAATGCACAAATGGCGCCGAGCCCTCTGCCAGAAGCTGAATGAGTGACAAAGGACGAGTTGATTACAAATATGAAGCGCACTGGTCTATTTTAATCACGTGATTACGCCTTAGTACTGATGGCGTTGATAAAAAAAGGAAAACATAAGGTGCTACAATATCTTCCTGTTAGCCACTTGGCCATTTTAGATAGACACCAC
The DNA here is from genome assembly GCA_030522465.1 of Rhipicephalus appendiculatus. Taxonomy (NCBI): domain Eukaryota; kingdom Metazoa; phylum Arthropoda; class Arachnida; order Ixodida; family Ixodidae; genus Rhipicephalus; species Rhipicephalus appendiculatus. Next base: position 572,064 of record JALIZH010029965.1, read on the forward strand.
ATATTGTAATGTCATCGGAATCTAGTAACTTGATGTGTTATGGTCCTGCTATCGGTGACTGATATGTAGATAACTTGACGAATTCTTTAATAGAGTCACATTCACGAAAGTGCAAGGAAACAAGTGCATTATTTCGGAGACTGTTTCCATACTTTCAGAGCATTTTCGTGCGGACCATGGCCAAGTAAGTAAAAATGAAATGGTCGATATGAGAACATAATTTTCGTTCATTATCCATATACGCTCATAAAATCCAACTACGAAACGGCAAGTTCGACGAGCTATAGCTAATTAGACATGATGTCTGTACTTCAAACGACGCCTTTTGCATAGTTTGAAACGACACAGTTTCACTCTTCGTGCGGCGATGCACCTCGTGTTTTGTGGCTGGTATTTTTCGATGTGTTGCGCTTAATTACCCAAATCTTATAAAAAATACAATGGTGGAGTCGTTTTTATGAGCAGCTGTCATTGTCAGCAATGCTGAAAACATTGACATTACGACATTTCACGCTGCATGTCATCCAGCATCGGAAGTTCAGCAATACTGGGCCTTCGAGACTGGTCCCCACTACTGACTGAGGAGTGCAACACAGGCGCCTATAGAGTGGTACAGACGAAAACAAGTCGCAGTTATTTCACAACTTAGCCAAGAAGAGTGTTAGGAATTGCGTTGAGGTATCTAAACGATAAAATGCGACGGTGCAGCAAAATCTGAGCACGAACAAAGCAGCTGTAAAAGCGCAATATGTCATCTTTCATGCTTAAGAGTGAAAAGCCTGTCGCTAGACAGTGTATATACGTTACGTAGATATGGACCGAAAAGATGGGAAGGCTCCGCTCTTGAAAATGGAAGTACCGCAACTTCGTTTCGTAGGCGGTATTATACGGGACAAATGTTTGGAGCAACACTGAATAACATGCGATCGACTTTGTCTTGTCGACTGACTTTGACTGACTTTGTAAATATCACTCTCTAACCTTCTCAGTCACGCACAAAATCAACACACTTAACGTATAGGGAACCAAAGCTCAAGTTTGGGCGCGACGCTCGCGCAGCCGAGCTGCGCGTTACTGGGAATAAACGCTGCCGGAGAAGGTGGTTTTTCGCTGGATTTGGCATCGGCGGCGGCAAGTTTATGCTCCTATTCAGCCCGGAGCACAGCTAGTCAGCAATATTTACACTGTGACGCACCACAGATGCAATCCGATAGTACTACGCGTGCGCGGAAGCGGGATGGGCAGTGTTGTTGCGAAAGAACGCGCCGTAGGTATTCCCAGTTGCGATAAGAGCAGTGGCGCCGCTCGACGTTGCTTTCGAAGCCTATAGGCCCAAGGGGGATATCAAAAACAACGCATGCACATTGAACCTTTCGCTGTTTGCATAACCCGTGACAAGTGGAAATGAGTGTCATTATGTTGTAATACGATTTCGAGGAGCCGATAAACATCAAGGATAAAAATTTGCTAGTGTGTCCATGAATATATGTTTCCATATTGGAAGCTCTTTATTAGTAGTCTATATCCTCTGTTGCACGTTAGAAATACCAATGGGCTTTAGCTCAAGAATAAAAAAAAAAACGCTATTATACAGCTAGCAACTGCGCAGAGAGAATTGAAGCACGACGCGCAGCACACATAGGCGGTATCAGGAATAGGTCCGATTCTCTGGTTGTTTTGGACATAAATGGCTGGAGGGGTACTGCTTTCAATGGAACTTTAACTTAGATTTAGCACAGCCCACAGAGGCATTATATATAATATATCTAAACAAACGACATTAAACGAACTGAACGAGAGCGCATGCTTACAAGAGCACTCTTCCGATATTCCCACGATAGCCAAGTAAAGGGGGTTGCAGGGGTCACCTGCGATGAAAAGTTGAATATATCAATAAGGCACAACACAACGATCCATTTCACACGCGCTAAGCAGCTAGCGAGAGATAACGAGACCGTAATAGATAGCGTCCAAACCGATACGCACACGACATATTTCCAGCTTCCGCAGTCGCTTCCGCGATTTGCATCGAGCAGAACAATGGCCTCAAGCTGAGTGTTGTCTCATCCGTAAGGCGCTGACGCCAGGCACGGCTTTTGGGCGCAACCTATTCGCATTGTAGGCGAGAGCCTTAAGGCCTGACCACATGTACCCGTTGCAGCGTGTCAGTGCGTGGCTTTTTGACGCGGCGTCGCGCCCTCTCCTTATGGCAAGAGGGGGCGCGCAGCTTCGCGTAGCCACGCGCCCTCTCTCTCCATCGGGAGAGGGCGCGGCGCCGCGTCAAAAAGCCACGCGCTGACGCGCTGCAACGGGTACATGTGGTCAGGCCTTTAGATGCCTCGTCAAACGCGAAGAGTGACCCTTGGTGTCGGCGTCAACGCGAGCCACGCAATAAAACATCTCAGGACGACGTTACCCGATGACTTCATCATGACGTCATAGACCGCCAAAATTTGCGACGTCAGCCTGATGCCTAAAGGTGAGTATGCGGCGTCAACGCCCATTCTCAGCTTATACGTTCAAAAGATAAGGGGGGGGGGGGGGTTCAGGACATCCGAACCACCGGACCTCCCTCTGGATCCACCTGTGTTTTTACGTGTTTGTGATTATGGGCCTGCCGGGTTCTGTAATAGAATGAGGTATCGATTAGCACACCTATCCATCGCATTGTTACTGTTCCCTTAGCCTCCTTGACAGTGAACACTGCAGACTGGCATGAACGTAAGAGAGAATTGTTGAAATATACAACTCTTGCTGCTTTGATGATCATTTCACACTATTGCTGGCAGTGCTGGAATAAGACATTCTGGGTTTTCGCTCGCCAGAACCACGACATCGTTATAAGGCAGGTAGCAGTGGAGGGCTACGGATAATTTCGGCCACCTGAGGTTTTATAACGTGCGCTGACATGGTACACTACACTGGCCTCTAGCATTTCGCCTCCATCGAAATCGCAGGAATCGAACCCCCGTCTTCCGGGTCGGCATGCGAGCACCATAACCAGCGTCACCGTGACGGAAAGGCAGTGTTCGAAAGGGAATAACACGGTACACGGGAATCGCTGGACGTCGCTGTCGCGAGTTACGTAAAAAGCGTTATCGAAATGAACGCCCATGTGGGCTTGCTTACCTTTGCAGGACGGCCTGAACATTAGCTCTGCAAGGAGACAGAAGAGACGTTGCACAAGTTAGATTGCGAAAGAAGCATGGAAAAGGAAGCGCCCAGAATGGCGTGGAAAGAACCCTAGAATATCGTGGCTATGTATGTGATGACAAGGCACATCACGTGTAGTTCCTCCTAGTGATAGTGGCTCGAGTCGCCACATCTTCAATTTCCCTGCTTAGGCAACAGCGTGCACCCTTTAGCGTTGGAACATGTTCAATCCGTGATAATCGCAAGAAACGAAAGTGCTTGCAAGTGAAATTTTTTTTTACGCTGTGATACGAATTGGCTGGTGTATAATGGGCGAAACGTTCATGGTCTGTAAGTAAAAATCACTTGATTGAGCAGAACCCAGTACTCCAATAAATGTCTTTTGATAACTCTTCGAAGAAACATCAACGCCAGGGATAGCCTTCTTCGAAGGATGCGGCGTAGATACGTTAAGGTGAGAAATGAATAATTTATTTGATGTGGTTGTGGCTACTGCCTTCCGAGAAAGCGGAGCGGGATGTTTCGAGCGTTTAGCCATTTAAGAAGATAACGCTGCTCAGCGCTATTAAGGAAGCTCGCGCTCGGCAAGAGCTCTCGAGAAAGCTGTAGCGTATGTGTAAGTGGAAAAGTCAATTAGTCGCCGTTATGTTGTGGAATTTTCATATTTCCTTTTTATTCGTCACGCTCTTGGCTTCCTAAGCTGCATGATGTCACGAAGTTTCGCAAGGTCGTCTGACTTGTTAGACACGATGGTGTCTCAGGAAACGTTTTTGATCCCTATTCTATAAACACATTCCTACCCGGAAACGTTTTACTACACTTACTGTTGCGCTAGTCAACAGCCAGATGGCCTCGTTGGTGACGATAACCGTTACTATGTGCTTCATTTGCATAACTATATGCAACATGGAGCCGAAGGCTGAACCAAATTTGGCGGAAGCGCCGCGTCAATACCATGAGGGGCCTAAGAATATCGTCTGCAGTCGGCGAACACCTTAAAATTTTACAAATTTGCTCCGCTTACATAGTCAGATACAATCTAAGACTACGATTATATGGGTGCTGGGGTCGAACCCAAATAAAATTCGCGTATACGCACCAGCCAATAACGATCACGCATGTGCGTGACGTCAAGAAATTTTTACTTGTTAAATACCGTTACGTGTGCCGTATAAATATCTGTGTATATGTCACTGGTTTTAGAACGAAACTTGAACACCCTTGCAAATTCGTAGGATCGCTTATGTCAGTGCTCCGCGAGAGATAACAACTTAAAACTATTACGATCTTTCATTTTACAATAAGCTTAGCATTTATACTAGCAAAACTAACTAACTAACTAACTAACTAACTAACTAACTAACTAACTAACTAACTAACTAACTAACTAACTAACTAACTAACTAACTAACTAACTAACTAACTAACTAACTAACTAACTAACTAGACTAAGAGCACACTTTTGTTCTATGCTTTTTTTACAGTGGTGGAGGGCGGGTTGCCAGTTAACCACGGCTTTGTAGGTGTAGCTCGTTCACTGACTGATTTCCTAGTTCGTCAAAAGGTTCATTTTTCAGTAGTGACAAGTAGACATGTCTGCTGACTGTTACTGAACTGCGCGGTAAATATACCGAAATAATTTAACATAATTGCTGCGGATGTCACATGGTTAGGAAAAGACATATTTTTTGGGCTGCTTGCTTCTTCGGGATAAGTGGCGTCATAGCGCTGCAAAGACGGGGACGCTAAGGGTGACATTACAGGACGCAGAAATTACGTTTAAAGCGCAATGGTGCCATTTATTGCAAAGAACCAACTCGACCCAATATCTGTACTGCTGAACTTATTTTTGGTACAGCAGGCCCTTTTACATTTCTGCGTATTCATGGTGTCAACGTCAGCATAAGTACCCGGCTTTCTGAAATAAAACAATTCAATATTTAGCGCACGCCTTGTCCTATTCCACGCCCCTGTCTTTCCAACGCCATAGCGTCATTCATGTCACAAGCTTTTCCGCGAAGTGGTTTCTACAAACATTTGTTTTCTCATTTTTCCAACAAGTCTTATATCATTGTACCTTACCATTTTCTGAGACGGTGTCGCAGTCCTGAAGCTGCAAGTGTTGAAACCTCGAGCGCCTCTGGCAAACCTTGAGCGACCCGCCAACGGCTTCTATCTAAAAGACGACAAAGGAAGTTAGTGTCCCAACTCACGGTTCACGAATCAAGTATGCCCTAAAGAGGTAGACCTGACCAAACCAGCAGTAGTTGTCAGTTACGCATGTGTGCTTCTTTGCTTTGTAGAGAAATTCTTTGGGTAAGGCGGTTGTACATGTAGAAGGCTGATAGCGCGGAAACTCCTGGACGAAGTAGAGCACAGCATCCGATGTGTGGCCTAACGATGGAGGCGAAATGGTATTGGTGCCTTTACTTAGAGTTAGGTGCACGCTAAAGAACCTCAGACAGTCTGAATTTCCGGAGGCCCCCCAATACGGCGTCCCTAATAATCATATCGCAGTTTTTGGGACGTAAAAGCGTTAAAATTATTGAGAAGTATCGTCTGTTGTGTTAGTCACTCTGTTTCGTCCTTGTTCCGCGCTGTTAGCTTTTGTCTTTGCCTTTATTTACAGGATGAGCCGGGTGGTTCACTAAGGCAAAAAATAGGAATTTCTTTCGTAAACATTGTTTTGCTATAACATAGTGGTTATACGTTCTCGTTCTTAAACGGCTTTGCGTTTTTTTATTCCTAAGAAACAATTACAAAGCGCGATATTGCTCTGTAACACAAGCGATAGGACTTGCACACATTTGGCCCCTGTCCGGTTCTATTTCAGCTTGGTTTAACTGGTTCAGTGAGCAATAATTTTTTTCTTTTGGATTAGTTCGAAAGAGACGCTCTGCAGCTATGATGCTGTCTACGGCTTGCGGTGTAGGCTCGGCTTATATGCTGCAGGCTGATGAGCCTGGCTTTTCCTCTAGAGAGTATTCTCGCCAGCAATAACTTGATGAATGCCATCTTAACTGTGGTTTATATGCGCTATTTTTTTTATCAGTGTTAGTATATATTCTTCATGCTTGTATTTTTAGAGTCCTATAATATTTCTCTTTTGTCCTGCTCTTTCTCCATCCACAAAATTTGATTTATAAGCGTTTTGACGCCTTTGAGAGAATTTTGAAACTTTTTTATATCCTTATTACTTTCTACCTTGTTCTGGTCTTTTTTTTTCAAGCTTTGATTTTGTGATTGAAGGCCCTTTCCATCATAAACTTGGAACGTTTCAAATTGAATTGTAAGTGGGAGGCTGCGTTAGAAATTAAGCATCAAGAAAATGGCAGGCTTGTTGGGTACACAGCTTCCGCTAGACGCTGTTGCAGCACGGAATTGTTTTCATCGCTTACTGAACTTTCATTGTACTGAAACGTATAATTATAAAGCAATGATCATTCGAACAAAACGTTCACTGATTCATATAAGCTGTTTTGCGCATTTCAGGCACAAGCGTTCGGCATTAAGAGATACGCTATCGAGAACACAACAGTTGCTATCCTTTTTTTTGTTACATTGCAACGAAGGGAGATCGTAGCTGGATTATTACAAAACGGTAGCAACGCTACCGTCATCGCAAGATTGAGTGCCCCATAAACTATTTTACGGATGGGTTTTGGCGCCGCCATGTTGGATTGTTATCCTTGCCGTTTTGCATCTTTAACAACTAGTCGAACAGTGCAAGGATAGACACGTACGCATGAAAACAGTTGAGTTGGTGCACTGACGTTGCATGGATTCATCAATTCGCGTCGAGAAATACAAAAGAAAGAAAACATTCGTTTAACAGCCCAATGAGGCGGCGACCGTATGTGCCATGTAAAATCGTCTATAACGAGCTGTAACTCAAGTTGCCAGCAAGAGGCCGACTGAGTGTAGCTAACCTTGATATGCAGGTTCCTCGAAATTGCCGTAGTCGTCAGGATTTAGCATGAGGTAGACAACGCCATTCTCCGTGACACTGCCTTGAAAGGATAGCTTTTCCTTGCTTTCCGCTCCGCCGTTCAAGCAACGAAGAAGAGCCGGCGCTGCGTTTTCAAAGACCCTTGTAATTCATATAATGGACGACATACACGAAAACATGCGCTTTCGTGTTAAAGCGTGAAGTTTTCCGCAACATTAAGAACACGACTTGGTGCAAATTTTCACCGAATTTTTAGCTCATCTTAAAGAAACGGACCATTTAGATTGAAGTTTATTGTATCCTGATTGTTACGTCATTTGTAAAACTGCATTTTCGGTCGCACCTATGCATTTATTTGCGTGACATTGATTCAGCTTCATGAGGGTGGTTGACATTGTTGGTTACCCGCATACCGAATACAAAACACAAGCAGTATACTTCACAATAAATGCAATGTTCCGTTATCACCTGCCAGTATAAAGCGAAACTGCGACATTCGTTGTTGGAACAATGTAGCTTACAGCACAAAAAAGTGTTAGAAGTGCTTTCTTTGATTTTGAATGCAAGGCACGTTCTTCAAGTCTTTCAAAACCAGCTTGGTCGTATAACTTGTACAGAGGTTGATGAGACTGGGACCGTGTAGCCGTACGGCGCATAGCCAGTTCGTAATGCTATAAACCACAGCGCTTTGCTGTTCATGTATCCTTAGATCACCGTGACACTTTGTCCACAACTACAATTGGCTGAAAATTTTACTTTCGAATAATTTTAGCATGATAGCGTTTTCTGAATAAGGGTCCTTGCGCGTTTACATCCCAACATACGCGCTTTCTGGAATGTTCTCTCTACTTTCTCTTAATGAATACGTCACCTCATGAGCGCTATTCAGCCATCCTCAACCCTGGCTGTTTCATGACGTTCTTCTACAGTCTCTTTCCTACCTCTTTCCGAACATATAGCTGAAGCCTCAGCATACTACTTATATTTTTTTGTTGTGTCATATCGTGACCATCAAGGCGGAGATTCAATACACAAAAAAAAGAAAGAAAAAAGAAAAAAAAACCCGTCGTGCACAAGAACGCCTGATGTACCAGTGGCAATATTCAAGATTCATACCTGTACACGCTTCGTCCGCTATTTTATAGGCGACGTCTTTAGCTGCGTCTTCAGTGGCTGCTAGCAGAATGACTTTGTCGTGGTCTTTCGTCACGTCCCTGCCTTCTCGGCGCACCATTTGTCGCAGTGACGTAAGGTTGTTGCCCACGGCAATTATGGATCCGGCACCTGGCAATGGAGAAGGATGCAATAACTGTTTTCAGGGGCATGTGCACGGTGGTCCACGATAAACCGCTGAGTTTTAGATGTGAAGCATCTTATGGCGAAGCTTAATCCGGTGGTGGTGGTGGTGTGCCGCGTGGCCTCCCTTACTGCGCATGCACAAACCCTTTGAAAAAAAAATGAAAATAAAAAACCTCCTCTCCCCCTCTCTCTCCTCTAGGCATCCCTCCCCGCGGCAACCACACCTTCACTGCGCATGCGCCTCCCCTCCTCTCTCTCCTCCTACGCTCCCCCCCCTCTCTCCTCTAGGCATCCCTGCCCGCGGCGTCCACTCCCACTGCGCATGCGCGTCTCCCCTCTATCTCCTCACCTACGCTCTCCCCTCTCTCCTCTAGGCATCCCTGCCCGCGGCGTCCACACTCCCACTGCGCATGCGCGTCCCCCCCTCTCTCTCCTCTCCTACGCTCCCCCCCCTCTCTCTCGCCTCGCGACGCCGACGCAGGCAGCGTCTGCTAGCGAGTTTCTTGGTTGAAGAAACCGACTGCTCGCGCTGCACAACCGTTCACTGGCCACCCCGTATATATGGCAGTGGATCTTGACCTACAAGGTGGTGACGGTGGGAGATTTCTCCTGTGCGTTGTTGAACAATAAAAATTCGCAGCGTGCGCGTTAACTAAAAGCGGACTGCGGGTCTCTGTGGCCAGTCGGAGTCTTCTGTCTCTCATTGCGCATTAGCAGCGATTGGCATGTTCCAGTAGGAAACACCGCTCCATCACTGCGTGCTTTGCGCCTCCCCAGATTTTCTCTCCTGCGCAACGCTGCGATGAGCGCCAGCGTCAACGCCGCCGCCAGTGTAAGCGTTAGCTGCTGCTTCACATCTACACATGGTTCCCTTTAGCGGGAGATGGTGTAATTTTTGATTTAGTTGGCTGAACGCTGTACACGGTCAATGCGGCAAAAAAGGATTATGCACAAGGAAGGCTAGAGACTTCACTTATCAAATACACAGTACACATGCACGCCGTATGACATTTCGCACCCGTAAGGGTGCTTGGAGTAGCATTGTGTTATGCGACCCGAAAAAGCGGTAGTTTCACCTGTCACAATGAAGCCCACAGTTAGGCATCGTGTATTAATCAAATGGACAGTGAGGACTAAGAGAGTGTGTATCGCACGGCCCGCCTCCAGATATTTTAGGAAAGAGTTTGAAGACGCTAGTTTTCAAAGTTTATCGTACGCAATATTTGCGTCGAGTGTCACAGCCATTATCGTGTCTCAGAGCGTCGGCGGGAATAACTAGTTTTGTTCCCATGAACTAGGCATCCTTAAGGATGCAAAGAGGTCCTTAAAAGCCCAACTACCCAAGAACCTTGCGATCACATTTGGTAAGCTATATAGATTGCAATGTTGCTTTGGCGTGGGTTTTAAACCCACGCTAAAGCAACATCGCATTCAAAACGAAGGTAGATACCGCATAATAACGTCGCTTTTTTCCCTTCGCTTTCCTGCGCTATACTGTACGCGAATATGTTGTATGAGGTGTAGTGATGGACGAGAAAAATATGCTACAGGGATATTTACACAAAAAACATGTGAACTATGCGAAAATCTTTGTTGTGATATCATTGAGCAGGTGGTCACACAAACGTGGTGTAGATCTTTGCCACGAAGAACGACTTACGCAAGCGTCGAGTAATTTGGACGTGGTTAGAAACTACGGCAATGTTATAAACTGAAACACATTTTGCATACTTTATGTTATACAATACGCTTCTTTTTTTCCGTGAGCAACGGAGTAGGGAACAGCGGCTATCGATACTGCAGCAGTATCATTGCCAATAGGCTGTATACTATGTCACTTTTCCTCGTTCCCTGTTGGTTGTGAGCGGTAGTGTTGCTATGTGACTCTTCCAATATACGGCCAACAACCAATGTCCAAGTTATGCGAGAATACCAGATGGTAAAAATTTCGAGAGCCCTCCACTAAGGCGTCTCGTAATGATATCGTGGTTTCGGGACGCTAAACCCCACATATTATTATTATTATTATTATTATTATTATTATTATTATTATTATTATTATTATTATTATTATTATTATTATTATCATAAGTCATGTGTGAGTATTTTTTCGGGTATTGCGGAAGCGCCCATACTTTATTCGCGTTCCATTATGACCGTTCGTATTCTTCACCTACCTCTGCCTGCGTCCAAATTTTCGGCACGAAACATTTCCAGAGAACATTCCAGTCGACTGAGTACAGCGTTTACGTGCGTCCCTTTGTCTTTGTAGCTTTCGCAGCCAAATGGGCTGGTTGTTTCTGCGCACCTACAAGCGCAACCGAGCCTCGCGTGCGCGTCTATGTTGTGATTGTGCGATGGAGCAGGGGCCAATAAATAAACAAAAAAGCGATGGCGCAGGAGCGTTCTTTTGCCAGGGGGGCAATCGGTGAGCGTTTATCTACTTAATTATTTCATGTATTTGAAGTCCTTAAACCGCGGAAAGTTTGTAAGTGAAACGAAACAGCACTAGGCAGACTGCTGGTGATATTGATTAGAATTGTTCATTCTGGTATTTGTGAATGTACAACAATGCATCAGGCCACCGATATGAGGCAAAAGAAAACAGAGCAAGCGTGTTTCCTGACTAGGCCTACATCCTTTGAAAACGGGATAGAAGTGGGATAGGCAGAAAAACATAAAAAAAAACACTCAAAATGCAAAAAACAATCATCACTATATATATCTACCATGAACAACATATACCATTTCATGTAATTTTTCGCAGTAAAAGTAACAAAGAATTGAACAATATGATGTTGATATGGTACGCTTATAATTACATGTTGTCATTACATATTTATACAAGAAAAAAACAAGTCGACATGACAATGAGGATACATATTCGCTCCTTTAACTTGCTCAAAACTGGTGCCACATTCCTTACAGACGAATAGCTTTTTAATACATATCCGAACACGAAAGGCATAGACCTGCGCCTCATATCCTTCGTAAAGTTTCTGTGAAAGCTAAATTACAAACGGCAAAAAAGAAATTCATTCGATTACAAATGCAGCTTGGTCTTCATAAGGAGATCTTTAATACATTAGACTTTTCCAAATAAGTAGTTGACAAACAGAAGTAACTCACCTTCGTTACTTCCGAGAACCCTTGGGAGCAATGGTTTTAATCGCTGATGGGAAGAGCGCAGGTGGCCGAATTTGAATATAACGATGGTCTTGAAGATTGGAAAGAAAAGCAAGAACGCCAAATTCAATACCCACAGTTTGGCGTTGTGTTCACAACGCCAAACTTCGGTATCCAGTCATAAAATTGTACTGAGACACAGTTGCCGCTGTTCGAAACTAGAGACCAAGCCTAGTGGCCCATGTTGCTTGCCTATTGGGTGTTGAGCCTGAATACTGCGAAAGTGCAATCTTTGACACAGAGCTTAGATTTTTCTTTCGTCTTGAATTTACACGCCACGTGTATCCTACCAACCTTTACACGACTAACACATGAAAGTGCACTGTAAAAAAAATCCTGTGAGAAAAAAACAGAAAATGCAAGGCAAATTTAGTGACATAACAGTTCTGTTCCTGTCTGTTTTCTGTATTAGTAGTTTTCGGTAGTTTTGCGTACATTCTCGGTTATTAAATGCGAAGCATTTCTTTGCGTACTGTAAGCACTTTTGCGTTTCTATCTACGTATCTATCTATTTATCTATATATCTATCTAGCCGCCTACGTCTGGGTGCTCTCGTGATCGCCTCCTCAACTTGGGGTAGACCAAAATTTGTATGGGAAGGTAAATGGTATTGACGAATATGTCTGGCTGGTCATGACATGAATAACGTGAAAATCCTGTCGTGTACGTCGTCAAACCCTTTCCTGCAGACACATGTAGCACATACCCGTATACCACGGGCCGCGGTATGCGGGTATGCGCCACAGGTGTTTGACAATTTATGTCTACCCAGGAACGGCGAGGACAGACATAAGTAATTTAAATGCAAGAGCGTTAATAAAAACTGACGTCGGCAGCGTTGACCCGACGAATGCAAATAATAAATATCAGGGTCCCAGCAGGAATCGAACCCAAGCAATCTGCGTCGCATTCAAGTATTCTACCACAGAGCCACGCCAGGTCTCGGAAATGCTTTGGAAAAAGACCCTATACAGGCGTAATGTTGATGAAAGGTCAATTGTGGTTCCAGTCTGGCTATCTAACTTTATAAACATTACATATGTACTCCTATGCGGCAGGCGTCATGTGGGGTTCACGTCAGTTGTATACTTAAGCGCCATCCACTGTAGTTGGTCCAGGGCTACCATCCTCGCAAGCAAATGTGCTACATATCAGAGTACCGCTTCTGGTGGTGGTAATACCCATGTTTGTGTTAGCATCGTTACGCAACTGTGAAGAACTGGTTCTATGAAACATATGCGACTGTTCAACATATGTCTGTGCGTTACAAGATTTGTACATATCTTTAACGTCATTTAGTAACGTTTCGCTCAATAAGAAAATTACAACCCAGACACCTTGCCTCCGCATGCTTCGCATAACATCGATTGCAATGGTACTTGGGATCTGCCGAATTTTACTTTTCCGCTTTTCTACAGAGATTTTTCGTTTCTAATTTCTTCCCAGAAAACAGGCTTTTTGTAATTGCACACATTTCTTCTGTTTTTCTATAGAAATTTTCTCTTCCTAGTACCAAGTTCAAATAATAAAGTAGTGCACGCTTTGTTCTCAATGGCGTCCAGAATCCGCAACGCTTTGCGGAATTCCCTGCAAATTGAGTGTCGTGCGGCATAGCCGCAACGCCTTTCATTTCCTTCTCAGCGTTTCGTTATCATGTAGAACCTCTCAATAGAAGGCACATGACATGACCGCCGACGTGTATTTGTCGAGTTTGGCATTAATTTTTTCTCGAAGTCTGATTTTTATTAATTTGCTAGATGGTCAATGTCGGCTTCACGCTTTGCTCTAGAGAAGGCTTTTATTTTACCAAGCGTCGCACTTTTGCAGCGGATGAAGCACGATAGAAAACTTTTAGGCGAATTGATGTGATGCCCAAGGTCCTGAGAGCTCTAACATAACTTTTCGGTGAAAGAACAGGCAAAATCTAACAACGTGTGGTATTTATTACGAAGTGGCTCTGATATTTACAGAAACTATTTGTTTGCAGGGTTGAACTGACAAATTACATCATTTCAAAAACAGAGTATCCATTTTTGCTGAATCCAAGAAATTTCATGTAGGTAAAACAGAAAACACCTGTAAATTTTATGTTATTTAAAATACATTTTTTACATGTGTGCCACCTGCTGACTTTACCATGTCCTAACATCGCCCAACATATACACATATATGCGATTGCTGAATATGCTGTCTTGACTGTTTGTTATGTCTGTTACGTGGTAATTGATCGACATGATTTATGTGCCACCTGCTGACGTTAGAATTAAGGGGACATTCCATTTTTGTATTTTCGAGACGTCATATTGCAGTGTCATGGTGTTATTCAAGTTGTACACCGTATGTGCTGCGTATTTGTTATGTTCTGTTATTACTGGAAGTAAACTATTTTATATGTAATTTTTGGACACTGCATGTTCTAGGTTCGACCCCTATAAGAGCTAAGGAGTAGATCGCGCCTTATTAGTGCGACAACGCCTTCTTATATCATGACAATAAAAAAAAGAACGTGCAACATTCACGTGACTTTTCTTTTGCGGAATGCTCCGTAATAGTGCAAGTGGGCGGAAATCATGCTCTAAAGTTGAATTGTATACGCCATGCGCACATGCGGCGTGCGTATCAGTGAGGTTTGTGGCTTCCAAAGAACACACAACACATCGGGTAGAGTAATTACTGCGAATCTATTGCAACGACCGCACTCAAACAAAGAAAAGAAAAGAAAGAAAACATTGTAGGAGCTTTTAATCCTGTCCGGCAGACATAATGCTCCTATCCTTGTTCGGGCACTTTCTTCCTCTAGTGCTGCCTGCAAGTGACTTTCTCATAAGGAAACCCGTGGAGACACATATCATTTCATGAGAGGATAGAACACCATACGCGGCGTTAAAGAAAGGACGTGGCCGCAGAAAACGGTGAACATTTTCATCAGGGGCATACACCCTGCCACGTGCTGCAGATAATTGAAGAAACGTGCCACATATTTGCAGCATATGAAAAAAAAGTGAAAAAAAACAACAACAACAGAAATGGTGCGCAAACGCACACGCACTGCTGAATCTCGCAGCAGTGTTGGTGCTGTGGTCGGGAACGCACTAGCTTCAAGACTGGGTAAATTACTTTTATCGTTAGAGACATCGCTCAAGTGGCAGAGCAATGGACCCGACTCGGACTCGCTGAGGAAGTATATATTTTATACTTATCGGCAATTCCAACTCAGCCTCATCTATGTTGTGGTAATGGGAGCTCACTCAGACTACTCAAAATTCCCCGAAATAAGTGCTTCGTTTGCCCGAAATAAATGATTTAAGTTTTGCTTTTTCCCTAAAGCCATTGCTGAACGGAACTTGTTACCCGATGACATTGTAGCCTCGCCTGCCTTATACACTTTTTTGGACAGAATTAATGACTTCCTAAAATCATGACTACACTTAGCTATCTGATTTTTCTTGTGTGTGATTTTTGTGTGTGCGTTTCTTAAATTATTGTTCTACCCTTTTTCAACTATACCCAAGTGACTGCTTTATTTGTTATACTCTATTATTAGTACATTAGTGTTATAATAACTACGTGATAGATAATCAAAAGTGTGATATATCTTATTGTACCATGTTTTCTCAAAAAGTAGTTTTTTTTCTATACGTAAATTGAGTGCATGATTACGATGTACCTTCCAGTCCTGTAATAGCCCTACAACAGGGCTGACAGTATTAATAAATGAGTGAATGAATGAATGAATGAATGAATGAATGAATTCTGCTCAACTAGACTCACTTATACGCACAGCTCGATTGTACACTGACCATACCCCGACAATGATTTATCGCTATAGATGTGAGTCTGAGTGAGTAGAATAGAATCCTTTTCTTTTTAGAAAACCTACGGATATTGTTTTCTATTTTAGTCAGACGTTCAGACATATCTCCATGACAAGAAAATCCGGCCTTTTCTTAATGATATAATCTTGTACATAATTATAATATTGCATCAAGTGCGCCTTCTTTTCAATCCAAATTTAGCAATTTCAGTTAGGGCCTGAATATGTATTGTTTTGCTTGACGCACGAAGGAACGTAAGCAAGTTGTACCGCGACCTAGTTGTCCGCCTTGGTCCCAGATACGCAAGAAAACTTATTCCGAATCATCTGTTAGCGTAATAAAGTTTGCACGTCAATAATAACAGACGTTATTCTAAATTAAGGCTATGTTTATTTTTTCATTGATTAGTTTTTTCTAGATTATGATTTTAACAATTCTATGTCTTTTATTATTTGCATTTTTAACATGCAGTATCGGCCCAATTACGGACCATGATATGACTGGCAGCTTACGTATATGCATATATACAAATTATTTAGTCATTCATGCAGCAACGAATAAATATCTCAGGAATAAACACTTATTTGTCATCTACTAAAGCAATCAGTTGGTACTGAATATACGAATAACAAATTATACGAATTGTGGCTGCAAAATATAGGCAACCACTTGTAAACGATAGCTTCTCACTGGGGCATTACGAACGCACTTAGTAATCGGCAGATTAACACCAACTCCATGAAGAAACGCAACTTAAACTATCGCTTGTGATAGTGAAGAATATTTACGAGGTGTTTAGTTTTCATTAAAACAACTATTGAGAAATAAAGAAGGAATGCTATCATAAACCACTTGACGTGACAACATGCTACGGAAGAAGTTCCCTTCATGCGCCCCTCTCAAAACAAAGCAAAAAAAAGAAAAAGAAAAGAAAAGGCACCATCTGAAGCAATTTATCGCACATCTTTGTTCATTTACACATTTGCACCGTTTATACATCCAAATCTTTCCCCTGCTATGTAATGTATTCTGACTTTACGATGCTTTCATCTTACCGTTGATGGAGCGAGTGGGCCTCTGTTTCTGTTGAGGCTGTTGGACAGCAGGTTTCTGAGGGACTCCAGCACAGCCACCTCGTTGTCTGTCGCAATCTCTGCAAATAAGTCGCGCAGCGAGCCGGTGACATCCTTAGTACTATATATTCCGGAAGCTGAATATCGTGTCCTTTATTACGTAATGTGCTTCTTTGCTTGGTGCATTCACAGCCGTCCACCATATAAATGGTATCAAAGATGGCGACTCTGTGTTTGCCATTCATGACTAAATGACAATTTTTTCCCCGCTGAGGCGAAATGCGTAAGGACGAGTGCAGACAAAGGGAGATACAGTGGCAAAGAGTGTCATGTATTAGAGATGTGCGTTGGTATGTACAACAAAGCATGTAATGTACTAGAAAAAAATTATAAACGTATTCTATGCATCACAAGAAAGTGAAAGATGGAGCGCAAGTACAAGTAGCAATTATGCAATCAGATGGAGTATAACAGCACGATGAGTGTGTGCCGCATGTAGTCTCTTGACTTAGTGTGGGTTGAGGTGAAATTATTTTCTAGGCACGCTGCCCAGATAATACACACATGGTCGTAGATTCACCTTCAGTGTAAGATAAAAATAACAATCGACAACGTCGACGCAGCCCTGCTACCTTTACGTATTCAGTCTTTGGAGAATCTATAAACATTCGTCAAGTTTATGCCTTATCGTTTAAAGCTGGTTCGCGGTGTCGACCCGCCACGGTGGTCTAGTGGTTATGGTACTCGACTTCCGACACGTAGGTCGCGGAATCGAATCCCGGCCGCGGCGGCTGCATTTTCTTTGGAAGCGAAAATGCCTGACACCCGTGCACTTTGGTTTAAGTGCACGTTAAAAAACCCCAAGTGGTCGAAATTTCCGGAGCCCTCAACTACAGTGTCCCTCATAATCATACCGTGCTTTTTGGAACGTAAAACCCCTGCAATTATTAGTTTGTTCGCGGCGCACGCAGTTTAAAGGCTGAGTTAATCTTGTGTTACTCTTGAAAAAGCCTCTTAAAAGTTGTCGATAACATATCACGGAATTCACGTAAGCCTGCTGAACAAACGGACGTTGCTTGAAGGGTAATTCTCAAAGCCAAAGTTAATTCTGATATTTATACGGCACCACTGCTTCAATAATCCTTTGCGGCTAATCTTGAATGGAAGGAATGAAAGCGGAGGTAACACCTGTCAATGTAGCGCGATTCCTCAAACTATCTGCGGGTCTTGAAGTATTCATTTTTCGAATCAGTCACAAAATACACCTGCTTTACATGCCTTTTTTGTTACTTAGTGAAAAAAATATAATGTGGAACTAGACTTGCGACTAAGCGCACGTACGTTGAACTTCAATCTCGACAATCAGTGGCTTAGCTACCTCCTCCACCCCTCACCCCCCATCATAATTTTCCGATTCTGCATGCGTATATATACACGCACACATACAAACGCACGCACGCACCTACATAAAAAGTGGTTGAACCCCCCCACCCTGCTTCCCGAAAAAAGTTTCTGGCTACGCCCCTGATCTTTATGCTTTCAACTTGTTCATTACTGTAGCATCATTAGTTTACCCAACATTTCCGACAGGAGCGTAGCCAGAAATGTTTTTCGGGGGGGGGGGGGGGGTTCAACCGTACTTTATGTGTGTTCGTGCGTGGGTTTGTATGTGTACGTGTATATATACGCAAGCAAAATTGAAAAATTTCGGAGGGGGGGGTTTGAACCCCCCAACCCCCCCTTGGCTACGCCACTGATTTCCGATTACGATAATGCTAGGCGTGCGCAGGGTTCCCTTTCAGAGGGGGGCGAAGGTTCGTCGCAGAACCCCTCCTCCCTATTAAGTCAATGTATAGGGCACACTTGCACCCCCCCCCCCCCCCTTCACCTCTTATGCCATCAGCAATTTTTATCGTGCATAGAAGTGTGCACGGAAGGAAGTGCAAGGGGAGCGGCTGCCCTCCTCCTCCCCCCCCCCCTCCTGATCACCTAACCCCCGTATTCGGAAACGCTCTTTGACTTGAACTTGACTCGCCACCGCCTTTAATGCAGCACAAACGTGTTTCGAATGCGCTGTCTTTAGGCGGTGCCAAGGCAGCACAAACACGTTTCAAACGCACAGCCTTGATGCGGTGACAAGTCAAGTTCAAGTCAAGTCAAGTAGCGTGTGTGAATATGGGGGTAAGACTGGGGGGGCGCAAAATCTGCCTCATACTTTGACTTACTAGAGGTGAAGCTGCGGTGATCCTTCGCCCCCCCATGATGGGGGAACCCTGCGTACGCCTGTGAACTTGCGTACAAACCATGCAGTCGTTGAGCGAGGGTGGAAGGTCAGATTTGCAAAAAGACATTGTAAGTTACGTGACGATGAAAGTTTGATATTAACTACTTGATTAAGAAATGCACTGATTGTACGTAACTTCATAAACGAGTTTGCAGTCAATTGTTCTGGGAACACTGCTTTCGTCTGTATGATGGTAAACGGTTTTTCCAATCCGAAATAAATTCTGCTTTTGCAACACACCGATTTTCCGAGAACAGCGTATGGAAGCTAACATCGTACAGCGCCGATATTTTAATCAAGACGAGAGGGAACGATTAATTTTGCGCCGAATAATCGATGCGGTATCGGACTCTTGGCGCCACCTATTGTACGGCTGTCAAGACACGATATTTCCGCATTTTCTGAGCCGTCCCTGGATGCCGCCTTGTTGAAATGTGCGCCTCATTCAAAAAGAACATATTCTGAAAGGGATTTGTTGCATACTTACACGTATTTTAACTGCTTCAGCGACGCGTTCCCGTGCAGGCAGAATTGAAGTATTTCATGAGAGATGTATTCTTTTAGTCCAACTTATTCGAGGGAACAGAAGTACGCAGGGCATGCGAATCCACGGAAAATGTGAATTGCTGCTGTATGGGTGCGCAGCCATTCCATTAGCCTGAATATCTTGTTAGGTCAGGAGAACCAGTTCTGGCTCAAACTTTCATTGGACGTTGTGAATGTTCTTAGGCTAATCTAGAAAGCAGATTTTTCGGGAATGCAGCGTTTGGGGAATTAAGTCCGGGGTGTCTGTTTCTTACAATCGAAATGCAGAAATGTTCTTCCCAGGCAACTGCGAAAACACATTAAAGCTTTTGATGCATTTAAGAGGAAATTACAGTTGTATTCGTTTCGTTTTTGTAATTTGCTTTCTGTATGTTAACGAAAAAGGTAACGTAATGACGGCTGGCTTCTTCACAACGTTAAGCTGTTGCATATTCGAAAACTTGGCATGAGGCTAAATGAATCGGTACATCAGTAATGCATACATTCGGTTAGCACGCATGGACACTCAGTTGTCTAAAGTGAAGAACTCTCAAAGGATCGTGCATTGTTAGTGATATGGCGCCGAAGCTAAAAATGGAGAGAAAGCGCAGCTGTCCACTTTCAGCAAAAATACAAGAGAGAGAGAGAGAAAAGAAAAAAATTACACCATCTCCCGCTAAAGGGAACCATGTGTAGATGTGAAGCAGCGGGCGCTAACGCTTACACTGGCGGCGGCGTTGACGCTGGCGCTCATCGCAGCGTTGCGCAGGAGAGAAAACCGGGGAGGCGCAAAGCACGCAGTGATGGAGCGGTGTTTCCTACTGGAACATGTCAATCGCTGCTAATGGGCAATGAGAGACAGAAGACTCCGACTGGACACAGAGACCCGCAGTCCGCTTTTAGTTAACGCGCACGCTGCGAATTTTTATTGTTCAACAACGCACAGGAGAAATCTCCCACCGGCACCACCTTGCAGGTCGAAATCCATTGCCATATATACGGAGTGGCCAGTGAACGGTTGTGCAGCGCGAGCAGTCGGTTTTTTCAACCAAGAAACTCGCTAGCAGACGCTGCCTGCGTCGGCGTCGCGAGGCGAGAGAGGGGGGAGCGTAGGAGAGGAGAGAGAGGAGGGGACGCGCATGCGCAGTGGGAGTGTGGACGCCGCGGGCAGCGATGCCTAGAGGAGAGAGGGGGAAAGCGTAGGAGAGGAGAGAGAGGGGGGACGCGCATGCGCAGCGGGAGTGTGGACGCCGCGGGCAGGGATGCCTAGAGGAGAGAGGGGAGAGCGTAGGAGGGGAGAGAGGAGGGGAGGCGCATGCGCAGTGAGGGTGTGGTTGCCGCGGGGAGGGATGCCTAGAGGAGAGAGAGAGGGAAAGGAGGTTTTTTATTTTTTTTGAAGGGGTTTGCGCATGCGCAGTAAGGGAGGCCACGACGAACACCGGATTAAGCTCCGCCATAAGATGCTTCACATCTAAAGGTTAGCGCAACTTGCACTAAGTCGCACAAGGTTGGGTCACAGCAGAGCTGGTGGGCAACTAGCTGGCTCTGGCTTGCCTAGGCTTTTGCCCTCTCCCCTCTCTCTTTCCCACCCCTTCCTATACAATACTATGCATTGTAAAGTTTGCTGTCTTTCTATCTCTTTCTCTCCATGTCTTTGTTTCTCCGTCAATCTTTTCCACTCTTTCTTCCCTTTCTTTCTCTCTTTTTCTCTTTCTCTTCCTCTGTCTTTCTTTCTCTCTCTCTCCTGTAGTTGTTCTCTCGCCTTCTATATTTTTCAATCCTCGACCATAGCATTCTGCTGTAAAGCTCTTATAGCGCGTATGTGCCACAGAAATTGGGCCAGTCCCTCTACTCACAACACTGCCCCACTAAGGATTATCAAGGGAACACACTGACAGCGAACACAGATTAGGGGCCGCACGTTACAGCTTCTCTTGTTAAACATCTGTACTCATTAATTTGGAGGTGATCGAGCGTGAGCTGGTTCATGATGATGATAATTTTCTATCTATGACACACGGCAAACCTCGACCTTAACAGCTCTGCTGTAAAATAACGAAGGCCTGGAGAAAACATCCGAGTGGATGTGGGGCCAGACATCACGCGGAAATTCCTGCGGGATATTTAGGTACAGTCACGCGCGATTTGAAGGTTATCGCGCGAGCATTGACCAAGAACTACAGCAGCGCCACGTCCCAGAACACTCTTCCGAGGAGAGGGTGGTATCACGCAACCTTCACTCACTCTTTTTGCTGTTCTTTAAGCTGCGATCACTCCAGTCTGAGAAAGCTGCTTAAACGGAGCAGTGCCAAGCACCAGCGTTAACACATTTTCCCCAGCAATTCTGTAATCGCCCGTGGAGATCAGAGCCCACGAAGGATACACTTGATCGCAATGAATGGAAGGCTCAAAATACAGAGAAAGGGTGTAGAGTTCATCGTAGGGGGGGATTCTTGTAGTATGGAACAGCCAACGAGGGAGAGAAGAATGCGCAATCTTGATTTTCACTGTTCCGAAACGTGCCGCTAGGCCGCTGGGACGTTAGGCTCGTCGAAGCTCGCGCGATAACCTTCATATCGCGCGCGACTGTACATACCGAAAGCACTCAATTCGCATTATCAAGTTCAGAGATACGCATGCATGCTTGCACACACGCTGACGAAGTGGAAACGTCTTTTTTTTTTCGGATTGCTGACAATAGACAGCAATGTACAAGAACGGAAAAGCGCTCACACGAACGTTAGGAAGAATCAAGGAAGATAGAGCTTAGAACTGTATCCATATGGCGATGATAAAGTTATTCATTTTGAAGGTCTGCTAAACCCCCCCAGAGCAGTTTGTTGGGCGGTTAAACGTTTTCCTACCCAAAAACCGCTCATTCCTGGTTTCGAATGGCTTATTAGTGACCAAATAATACCCAGGGTAACAAATTTAGGGGTTCTCTGCATTCACACACGAGTGACGATACCCATTCGCAAAATTGATTCTGTGTTTTAGTTAGGATTGTTCTGAATTCATAAGTGCACGCTTTTCGATAGCTGTCAGCTGGAACACCAATGCATTTTTATAGCAAATATTTTAATTACCCGTCACGAAAATAATGATATATCGCAGGCCTTCTGCTAAGGATTCATGAGTTCATTAGCATCCATACAAGTCGGCTTAAACTTCGTAGTTGCATCGAAATGAAAGCGATCTGCTTCTAATGTCCACATAACCACCTAAAGTATCTGCGGAAATGGAAAGGGCTTAAATATGAATGGCTAATAATACAAAGTGATCCACATAAAAAGAACCACCTCGAATATATTTCAGCCTCAGTTATATATTTACACCTGAAGTTGAACACATATTGCAGGGCTGCGCGAAAAAAAAAAAAAAACACGGACGAAGGACGGGCGCAAATACAGTACACAGGACGGGCGCAATTATCTGGACTTGGTCCTTCGTCTGGAGGTGCCATGAATGGCCACACTTTAATGCTATTTACAGAGGTGGTCAAAATTTCTCAGGCCACGCTGCCAATAAATACACGGGATTATTGGCCTAGCTGGCCATTAGTGCTAGCTACGTCGGTGTGGATGCAGTGCGTAAAAATGCATAAACAGCACACTGCCCACAGCATTAAGATCTATTATTTACTACCAATGTGTGAGAAACTGTTGGTGCTAACCCAGATGTAGCTCGTTCGCACACTTGGGGCACTTACCGGAGAAGTTTGCACTGCGCGCGTAGCAGCTGACAGTCGACGACGAAGTTTCGTTCGCTAACTGCAGTTGCAGCGTGCCGTCAATGTCGCGCTTGTTCACGTAGAGGTGCATAAAGCGGCCACTGTGGCTTCCAATGTTCAGGCGCTGGGCCAAGAGCCTGGAAAAACAAAAGAGCATATCTATCAGACAAGCTATACAGCCAGCGTTGATCAGTCCTTACGAAACCCTTTGTACCCGGTCATCGTGTCCTGCTGGTACACGGTACTAGCAGTACGAGATTTATTCGAGGTATTTGCGCAAGAATAGCGAAAAAGTCAGCGTCATCAAAACTGGATTCGTATTTGCTAAGCTTTATAAGAGGCAAAAATGCATGAAGAGCTCGGATAGATTTCTGGACAGTATAATTAATAACGCAGCCACTGAAAACTGAACTAGTTATTGGGATTCATTGTAGAAAACAAGTAATACTGAAGGTTGGGCGAGTTCGCAAAAGGTGACATGACAGTCCGGAAATGGGCTTGACGTACATGAAACACAACACAGCAAAAGTTAGGCTTACAGAACTCAGGTGTTTGTGTTGTAGGTATTCCTTCTGTTTTCCATGTCTGCAAGGCTACCTTTTCCACACTAATAAATATGAATTGTTTTGAATGTTCGCATTGCCCTGATGTAAGTATGCCAGATCAGAGTGTAAAGAGTTAAGTCAACTTACTCGACCGTCCTTTTTTGTTGTTTCATCCACAGGTCGTTCGCATACGCGTCGGCATCCATAACGACGAAGATGTCACCCGGTGTTCGGCACTCCGCTGCGAGTGGTTGAAAAAGTCATGCCCAACAAAGTAGATCTACTGCAGAATTGCCAAGTAGTGTAGCAAAGTGGGCTAGTTGGAACATACTCATGACGGTCAGTGCAAAAAAGGACACGAAATACAAGAAAGTAATGGAAAGCACACGACACAAGCGCTGTCTAACAACTGAAAGTTTAATGAAAAAAACAAAACAAAAAAAAAAAAAACGTGGCATATATAAACAGAAAGGAAGGCACTAACAAAACCTTATCAACCCCGACCAAGTATCTTATCACGTATGCTGTATATATGAAACCTCAGCATCAGTGAGAGCGATTGAAGGCTGGCTCACGTACCTGTCTTTCGCTTTTATTATGTCAAACGCTTCTGCGATTTCACGTGTGCGCTGGTCCTTGTGCCTCATCGCTACAGCCAAGCAGGTTCACGTTATTATTACTATGTCTTACCGTTAAACTTTATGCGTGCATACAGCCTAGACGCTATCCCATACGGAGATAAAGAATAGAACTACGAATAGTGCAATATTTTTTTATTTCGAAAGACAGAAAGACAGACCTTAGGCATAGTAACTGCATGGCTGTTGATTGTTAAAACTCGCTTTCAAAAAAAAAAGAAAAAAAATTGTTATCTACCTAGGCTACACAGCAAGATTTTTTTCAATGTTTAACGATGAGAAAAGTGTTGTCCATCAGTACTCAAATTGATTGAAGCCAAAGGAGATGCTTTCCTAGTGGAGTGCACTGTCTTCCAGCAGGAATTTTCTGATAGCATTCATTATTATATAACTTAGTAATAATGTCGAGGTTTCAGTTAATGCACTAAAAATGGACAGTTTATGGACAGTTGTACACATAGAAAGTACAATTAGCTTGATAGAAGGCGTTAGTATTTACTTTATATGCTAAATTTTAGACAAGTTTCAAAACTAATTACAGAGCACAGACGCTAAATGATAACGAACACAGTCACAAATTTTGCAAGTTTAGAGCAATATTGCGTTCGCACACCGTCCTTGAAACTGCCATGAATGATTGTTTGTATCATCTGAAAGACATGTCTTAGCCTGTTCCAACTTGCCTGGTTATATTCATGGAATGTTCACGAAACATTTTAATTTGCTCTTGACAAGTTAACCATATTTTAACAAGACGGTCATTTCCCCGTCGTTTCGCTTTGCTTGAAAAACTTTTTTGCAAATGCAGTAGGGAGGAAGTTTGAGGTGGCCCGGAGGGAGCCACCCCTCACAAACACTAGGTGGGCTCCTCATTACAAGAGCCCATTGGCGACCGCCGCGACTCGGGCACCGTCGACCAGGGCCTTCTGGCTCTCCAGGTCGGAACAGCCGAGCAGGGCTGTCTCCCAGCCCTCCCGGGTGGAGTTAGGTTTTGGGGCGAGGTTCGGGGTTGATTGGCATGCCCACACCATGTGGAAAATGTTCGAAGACGTTTCCGCACAGTGCGGGCAAGTACAGGCAGGATCGAAGTTCTTTAAAACTGCCGGGCACAGCAGTGTTTTGGTGTAAAGGCGAAGGAGTGTTCGTTCCTCTGCCTTTGTAAGACCCTTACAGGGTTTAGGATAAATTATGTTGCCGAATCGGTAGAATTCAGTAATTTCTCGAAACGTTAAAGCCGGATTAGGTTCGGGATCTATTTCGGAAGGGTCTGAAGGCGTTGGCCGGAGAGTGAGCGCGGTAAGGAATCTTAAGTGCGGAGCACTTTAGGGGGCTGGGCTGTCGTATGTTGTGTGCTGCCGTCGTATGCTGCCGTCGTAGCTTGGCGTTACGGAGGCAAAACCACATACCTATAGCAAAGCTAACTGTAGCATATTGAGCGCGCGCTCGCGCCAAAGAGGTCTTCTTCCTCTTGTTCTTCGAGGGCCTTTATGATGATATTAAGTGCGGAGCACTTTAGGGGCCCGGGCTGTCGTATGCTGTCGTCGCTTGGCGTAACGCAGGCACGTATAAAACTAAAAGAGAGGAAGCGAGCGATAAATAGAGAGAGAATGAAAGCGAAAAAAAAAGGAATAAAAATAAAAATAAATAGAAATAGTAGCAAAACACAGAAAAAACTGGAAAAGAGAGCCAGAAAGAAAGAGAGAAGGAAAGAACGAGAAAACCGAAGAGAAACAAGGAAGGCTGCCCAGCTCTGTACTTCCATCAGGCTTGGCACCACTAGTGCGAAGCTGCCTTAATTTTTTTGCTAGAATGTTCTCACCTTGGTCTGGTGTTGGTGGGTAACGGTCGCAAAATGCAGGGTGCCCTGGAATATGCAAACAAACAAAACTACTTTGCAATGACTGGCAAAAAGAAAAAAAATGCCCCCCACCTCCCCGAAGGGAATCGTGAGGAAATGCGAATGCATTTCGCGCGCGCTTCACTCCATTTATATATGGTGGTTGTGGTTCGAAGAAGGAAAAGGCGCCTAATTTCTGCAGCCCGGTCGGGAGCACGGCGCAGCGCCTGTTTTTTTTTTGTTTTTTTCTTTTTTTATTATTTTTATTTTTTAATTTATTTTTTTTATTTTTTGTTAATTTTTTTCATATATAGCTCCGCCGAGCTCCCGCGATGCGAGCGCCCTCACGCACTTGAAATGCATTTGCATTTACAACTGGGGATGCGTAAAGCACGCAGCGATGGAGCGGTGTTTCCTACTGGAACATGCCAATCGCTGCTAATGTGCAATGAGAGACAGAAGACTCCGACTGGACACAGAGACTCGCAGTCCGCTTTTAGTTAACCCGCACGCTGCGAATTTTTGTTGTTCAACAACGCACAGGAGAAATCTCCCACCGGCACCACCTTGGAGGTCAAGATCCATTGCCATATATACGGGGTGGCCAGTGAACGGTTGTGCAGCGCGAGCAGTCGGTTTTTTCAACCAAGAAACTCGCTAGCAGACGCTGCCTGTGTCGGCGTCGCGAGGCGAGAGAGGGGGGGGGTAGCGTGGGAGAGAAGAGAGAGGGGGGGCGCGCATGCGCAGTGGGAGTGTGGACGCTGCGGGCAGGGACGCCTAGAGGAGAGAGGGGGGAGCGTAGCAGGGGAGAGAGGAGGGGAGGCGCATGCGCAGTGAGGGTGTGGTTGCCGCGGGGAGGGATGCCTAGAGGAGAGAGAGGGAGAGAGGAGGTTTTTTATTTTTATTTTTTTAAAGGGTTTGCGCATGCGCAGTAAGGGTGGTCACGCCGCCCGCCACCACCACCGGATTAAGCTTCGCCATAAGATGCTTCACATCTAACACCTGCCGGCGCTTACCTCCTCAACCTATCCTCCTCCTCCGCGGACAACGCTGGACAATGCTGGACAACGCCGGACAACGCCGGACAACGCCGGATGCCTGACATAGCCCGACTATGAAATGCATTCGCATTTAAAATACTTGGGTCATCCAAAGGCTGTTTTGAGTACAAATATAAGGAAATTTCGGATAAGGGATCCAGAATACGTCCATTTGATGGGGTGCTCAAACTGAACACAATTTTCTGGCTGCTTGTGTAGTTTCTTATTTGTACAAGGCATTTCCCATAGTTTCATTTCTATAACAACTGGAGTACAATAAACAAGCCTAGTCATCTTTAGTACTACTGGTAGAAACTTAGCATGTCTAGCATAACCTTGGCATAACTAGCAAAAACTTAGAAGCTAGGTCGTACACTTGCTCCGCTTTTGGTTCAAGCCTTGCGCCACTAGTGCAAAGCTGGAACCAACACCGGGGCTCTAGTTCAACCCAGCTTCTAAGTGTTTGCTAATAGTACTAAATGTGGCTAGGCCTGGCTGCTCTTCTCCTGTTTCGGTTGGTTCCCCACGCTAGGCACGCGTTACGTGTCGTTGGCAAGACCATGACGCGTGACTAGTTATTACGTGGTGTTACGTGATTTTTAGTCACGTGACTAGTTACTATATGTTACCCTACTTAAGTCACGTTACTAGTTCTTACCTGATTTCAGTCACTTGACTAGATGTTACGTGATGTCACGTGATTTTAGTCTCGTGGACTAGCTGCTGTGTTGTTTTGGCGGGAACGTGCTACGTGACTAGCTGTTACGGAACTTAAGCAACATTACATCAAACCACGTACTTTAACAACATTACATCGGCTTGACATCAAAACAAGGAATAGTCTCACTTTAAACAGTTTTCTATTAGGGGAAATGCAAAAAACATAATAATCTTGTGTTCTTAATTAGGCAAAGTTACGATTTTTATATCTAGCGCCCACTTTACAGCTATTATAGACGGATCGTTTAAACTACTGTTATGCGCGTTCGATGGGTGAGATGTATTTTGCTTTGAATTTGTTATTGTGGTGTTTCACATGGTACATGATTTTATTCGATGTAGTGACTTCAAATCGTTGTATGACTGACCAATTGTACAACACATTGTATAACACTTTGTATAATGCATTGTTTAATATTGCATAACACGAGTGAATTTTCATGCTGCAACTGCATGTGCGTCTGAACTACCAAAGGGAAGTTGGACTTTCGTCAGGTGTATTGAAACAGCTTTAGCCCAATTTTCCTGGGTCTGTAGTGTACACTGTAAACCGAACAAAGCTTTGTTTGTATATTTTTGCATGACAGCTAGGTTCCACTTACTGAGGAGATCGCGTCTCAGCCTCTGCAGGAATTCGTCCGTGGCCGCGGCAACGAACAGGCTAAGCCTCTTCGAAGTTTGTCCGTAGCGGTGCAGCAGATAGGCGCGTGCCATGTGGCTCACGTTGCCCTCGAGCAGGCCGTCTCGAAGGTACGGGTAGAGCAGCTCCCGTCGGCCGCACACTGACAGCCCCGGCACACCGGGCACAGCTCGAGGAACACCCGAAACGCCGTAGTATAGGCTCAGCAGCCGAGTCAAGGGCATGCCCCGAGAGGAGAGGAGGCGGGAGTGCTTGCCCAGCAGAAGCCCTGCGAATCGAGATGGAACCAAAGAAGCCGATTAGCGTGACTTTGTAGAATAAAGGCTGTTTTAGATGCTTTAAAAGTTGCTGCCCCGAGAAAGACAAGTCCACCTGTCGAAACGGTGGTTCCAGAGACATGCCCTGTTCAATTGTTTTATCATCGTTCCAAATATCCATCTCCCTGAACTACTGGCTTTTGAGGATTTCAACTGGTATTTATTTA
Organism: Rhipicephalus appendiculatus; assembly: GCA_030522465.1. Taxonomy (NCBI): domain Eukaryota; kingdom Metazoa; phylum Arthropoda; class Arachnida; order Ixodida; family Ixodidae; genus Rhipicephalus; species Rhipicephalus appendiculatus. The sequence continues at coordinate 600,982 of JALIZH010029965.1, forward strand.
TTTAGAAATAAATTTGATAGCCATTAAAGGGGATGCAACGCTCTGTATCAATTAGGTAGGTACATAAATAAACAACTTACACGAATAACTTTGTCACACATTTATAGAACTACATAGAAGATATGTTACAACCAAACATAGACACATTTGAAATTGTAAAACAGCAAGTAAAGCTCGGGTGATCACTGCGGTAAATCACGTAAATGTAGATCAAATAAGCTTGCAAACTTATTAGTATCATTTCTATTTACTATATCACAGATACTCATTGTCATGAGCTCCGAAAATTTTTACCAACCGTAATTTTCCAAACACGGTGGGTGCCTAAGTAAATGTGCGCCAACATTTTAGCATTCCCCGCATGGCTGAATGCTGCCACACTGACGAAAATTGCGCCCGTGATTTTGGCCTCACCAAAGTTCTACACCATAGTCTAAGAAATTGATGTCATTTTCGGGTAATGTTGAGCTCACTTAACGGATATACACACCGTCGATTGCACCTCGCAGCACGCTGTAAGAACACCAGTGGCGCTTCCCTCCCGTTCTGTAGGCGCCGGGACACGACTCTCCAACCCAGACTCCTTCGTGGCCGATCACACTTCCGCCATGGCGATTCAGCAAGCTCTCCACCGAAGACACGGCCAGAACCACTGGAGAGAAGTCGAAGGTTTCGAAAGAATGATTAGCGGAAGAGACACTATACGACTAGAACGACGGCAACCATGGTTACGCGTTCAAGGCCTTGGTACAAATGAAACATGCGTGAGTGGAGTTTTTAGAATCGAGAATGCGAAATTTTTGGAAAGTGCCTTAATTTAGTACTACATATTACACGCTGCTCCAATGCGCATTGCATCAGCGTAAATGATGTGCGCCGTACTTTGCGTGAAGTGTAGAATGGCCGTCCAAAGATTCAGCATACATAAAGCGCTGATTTGGCTGGTTCATAACGGAAGCAAATTATGTTGGTTTGGGAAATATGTCGATTCAATATTACCGTTTCATAGAGTTGTAGTCTTTTTTATCCCATACACATACCATGTGATTACCAAAGGGTCCTACTGAATGTTTGTGGATCTGCTCATACTTGAGTAGAATGTTATGAGTTCAACATATTCGCGCAAAAATTCTGACTACGTGAGTGTCGTAGCAAATGGCACCCACAGATATTTTCAGATTTCCTGTGAGCGCTCTTATTGCCAGCGCGCAACCCAGCATGTAAGACGCGGTGAGTAGTGAGGACCCTATTCTCTTGCAGACCCCACGTCGAAACGACATTAATATTTTCCAGCGAGACATTTGTTGCGGATTGTGTATGAGTGCAGCTATGGATAATGTTATCACGCACAAACGCATATATGCAAAGAATGAACACTAAAAGATAGGGAGGGAGCAGCTTCACAACTGCTACCTGTCTGCACTTTAAGGAGGGATGATTTGAAATAGAAGTGAAATATATGAAGAAGACGTAAAACGGAAATAATTAACGAAATGATAGGAAACGCGTCCATATAACTAATGTAAGAACACAAATGAAGGTCTACGCAAGCGCAAAGCCAGGTCAATTCTGTGAAGGCAAGTTAGAAAGCCACCATGGGCCTGGTCGTGTAGAGGAGCGGATCATCCGGAAACCGGAAATTGTCTAACATCGCGCACCGTAGTTGAAGCTGACTAAAATGCAGCGGTGGCTACATGGTTGAGCGTCCTCTTTTACTGCGGTAGGTACCGTGTTCGATTCCCAGTACCAACCGGAAACCCACCGCTTTATCCTAATGGGTAGAGGAGTACACCGACCTGGCTCTCCGTCGTTCTTGGGTACTCATCGCGAAAAGTGGCCCCATAAGGTTCTGTAAAGGCCCCTGGGTGCACCTGAACCCACCACAGTCTTGGCGCAATGGTCGAGCATACGCCATTGCTGTGAGAGGCAGAGAATAGCAGCCGCCGGGTACCTACTAGGAAAATAGGTACCAGCGCACTTCCGGCCTGGTGCTCGGCAGAACCAAGTACATAGTCGCTTGGGAGGGCAGGCACCCTGTGGGAAATCGGCGGCATGGTACCGCCAGACCTAAAGATAAGTTCATCCTCTTTTTACCCTTTAGTTGCGAAGTTCGCTGAATCGGGGACACTTTGTAAGGTGCTCAGGTATCTCGCAGGAGCCACAGCACGCACACGACCGGCTATCCACGCGTCCTCGTCCGTATATAAGGTTCACCCACAGAAGCAGAGCCAACATTTAACTCTAGTAACAGCGCTCAAGCGAAAACACTGGCGTACATATTAAGTGAATACGAACCACCGACAGTAGCGGACAACAAGGGATCTATGGGCGGTACTCGAGGGTCCTTCGCCGGCTCGTCCGCTTGCCAAATGTCGGTGAGGTTTCCCGACCTCTGGATCATGCCGACCACGATGCCCTGCAGCACTTTGCCCACAGCAACGGCAATCTTCGGGGATTCCCAGCTCACTTGCGCCACACCCTTCTCGACGGTGTAGACGCTGTCGTTGTTCCTGGAGGGGGAGGACAGTAAGTGGCGCCATATATTTTTTCGTTGAGAACGGTGAAAAATGTAGAGTGTGAAATCTGTCATTTGGATTTATTTTATCCCACGTGCACAATTGCCTTGCGGCAAATTCTTGTAAAATAGGTATGAAAAATTAAATAACGAGAAGTATTGGTAAAACTGCTAGTAAGAACTCAGTTCTTCATGGATCAGCATTATTTCCTGCTAAGCAAGCCACGTTCAAATGTCTACAATAGCGGCTAACGTGGTGGTCGATCATGAACTCGTGGGTCAAGTCTGTCCACTATTAATAGATGTCTCACCGCAAACTCCGAGTAATCGTTTGTTTTTACATACTGTGAAGATCGTATACAGTGCTAGACTATTCGCATTATAAGCGTTATCAGATTTTCAGAGAGAGTAGGAGGGCCCTGCACAAGGATTATAATTCCACATGGACTTAGCGCCGTGTGGCTTGAGGCGTACTACGTGCACAGCTACTGGTCGTGTTCGCCTTAAAATATCCTTAAATTATCCGGTCCCACCCGTACCACCACCGGGAAGAACTCGGTAGTTTTCTGTAGTGTCCCAATTTTCTGTAGTGCTCCGAATGAGACGACATAGGTAAAAAACACTAACTTCATGCTAGCATGTGGTCTGACCAGTCCACTTTGTAAGCGTGATTGTTGCCGACAATGTGGATAATCAAGTTAAGTATATTTTTAACGTAACAGAAACTGCTGAGAGATCTTAAAAATGTTTTTAGCAGGATCGTGAGCGACATTTCATTTACTCGTTTCATTAATTTGCTCCAATTGCTCAATGAAACTCATAACATGGAGGAATATGGTGGGGTATGGGATCGGTGCTGAGAAAAAGAAGTAATTGCACTAGTACAAACGTGACACAGCAACACAATCGGCGTAATCAAGCAAATTGATAAAATAATGAAAATTGTTGGGGTTTAACGTCCCAAAAGAACCATATGATTATGAGAGAGGCCGTAGAGGAGGGCTCCGGAAATTTCGACCACCTGGGGTTCTTTAATGTGCATCTAAATCTCAGTACACGGGCCTCGCGCATTTTCAACCTCCATCGAAAATGCGGCCGCCGCCGCCCCTCGTGATTCGATCTCGCCTTCTGCGGGTCAGCTGCCGAGCATCATAACCACTAGACCACCGTGGCGTGTTCATGCACATTCTCGAAACCGAAGGCGAAGGAGTACAAGTTTGATAGCAGTATGACAAGGCATATATTCAAGCAAGCATTAAAAAAAACTAAAAATAAATGACGACAGTTTGTGCGTGCTGCACCCTTTACTATAATATGGCAGAGGAAATTACCGTATGAAAATTTTCAGGCTATAGTATTGGTAGAAATGTGTCCTGGTTGGTTGGCGATGTTTTGCCAAAAAACAGCTGAAACAGACACACGGACATGCGTCACGTCATATACTCGCACCGTGTAGTTGTGATGGTCACATTTCATTCGAGCTAGTGCATATCTCGCGATATTTCAGGCTTTGCTCGCAGTCACGTATGCCCACCTGTTCTCGTGGAACGAGTGGTGGAGCATGAGGAAGAGCGCGCACATCTCCCTCTCAGTGAGGATGCTCTTGTTGAAAGTCATCGGTTGCTCTTCTAAGCCCCGAGGCCACGGGCTCAGCCAGGACTCCAGGGTCATCTGCTCGCTCAGGTCCCGGCCAATCTTGTTGCCGTCGGTAAAGTCGTAGTCGCTCACGGTGAACCTGCAGCGTGAAAGAGTTTTTCAGCATTTTACAAAAAAAAAAGTACTATGGATACTTAAGTCATCAACGGTGCAGGGAACTCCAAAGCAAAGTATCTTCTTTTAGAAGAAAACAGGCCAAGAAGTGTGATTCTGTTGATGGAACATCATCATTGATGAAATAAAACCAGAGTGTTTGCTAAATCAGCTTGAGGAAAAATGCGTGCAGTTTATCAGCATGATACAAGAAGACAACGGAGAAATAAATCATCGAACGTGGCTTAGACGGACTGCTTTAAATATACAAGTCGAAGCCACGTCCATGTCCCACGATGCAGATCTGCTCATGAGGACTATAATGCGCGTGAGATTACTAACTTTCCAAGGGCAGTGACTGCAATAAATGCTTTTCGCAACCATCTTCACGTTTGCACGAAAAAATAATAATAAAGAAAAGTCAAGTAAAACACGGCGCGTAACTTCACGCATGAGGTATGGTGGAAGAAAGTAATCCAAAATACCCTGAAACAGAAACAAGTTTGTCTGGTGCGTACAGAGAACGGGCGTTTCGGCCATCTATCACACGCAGCACAGTGTGAGATATTTTATTTATTTATTTTTATTTATTTAATACATACTGCGGACGCGAAGTCCATGCAGGGTAGGTAGAACACAATAGGTTAACAAAAGTAAAACAATCTAGTAAGTTGAACTATACAGTCCTGAGCATAAAATTGAAAAAGAAAACAGCAAACACATTTTTAAGCACACATACTTTAAACAATGCAAATGCACAAAGTAAAATGGTACAGTGTTTACATGGGTAAGTTGTTCCAGTCATTAATGGTGCGAGGAAAAAAAGAATATTTGAATAGGTTAGTTCGGGCAAAATAGGGGGTTAGAGCATTTGGGTGATGTTGGCGAGTAAGCTTCGTCAATAGTGGACTTAAATACGCTGCCGGATCAAGTGCGAGTTTGTTATTAAGTAGCTGTGAAAGAAAGTCAAGCCGAGGTCTTTCTTGCGGAAGAGTACGCGTCGTTGCGGTTTACCTTAGTCTATAGTTTATATGTTTGATTCTGAAGAAAATGACATGGAAAAGAATGGTAAACATTACCTTAAATATACATACGAGCTGGACAACTTACCAGTTGAGTAATAGGGCGGCGATGTCGAACAGGTTCCTTTCTGGGTACGCCGCCTCAATCTTCCTGACAATCTCGACAAAGAAGCCCAGGCTCCAGCGCTAAGTGTTGGCCGGTTTCTGAACGTGTAGTGCCTGTTCAACTGAGTGTACTTCGAGCACTTCACAGTGAGCGCTCTCTGCAACAACTGCGGTGTGTCTGGAGCGGGTAAAGGAATGTTGACGCGTTCTTCGATCCCGGGAAAGAGTTTGTCCTGGTCAGAGTGAAAAGTCGACTGCGAGTAAAATAAAAAAAAAGTGTGGGGGGGTGGAAGGAGGTAGGCGGAATTATATATTTGTTAACTAAGTTAAGAACAAGACTAAAGTGACTTTTCGTGCAAGGTGGCCCTAGAATAGACACGATTAAGGCATTTTCTGTGCAAGGGATCAACACTACGAAGTTCAGCGACCAACAGCATGCAACTGTGCAGCAGGAAGATTGAATCAAAGTTTATTCTCAGCATTGCACTTCTCTACAGTGAACTCTTTACACCTATGGAATGAAACCACCAAGCCCACGCACTCGGAAAGATGACGAAAATATACTTACTGTCATAAGTGATCAGAATTTTTGTTTGGTCAGGAAGCTGGCAACCGGGATCTAAAGACAAAACAGAAAAACAACGCGCATGCATTATCAATCCACACCCATTACCTCACATAGTCAAAGGCATGTGCCCACTTCCGTTGTGGAAATGTTCGTCCGACAGAGTGCAACATTTTTTTTGTCATGTGAAAGGAAACATGGCAACGCTATGCGCGCTGGCAACCACTGAATTGCGCAAGCTTGTATATATATATATATATATATATATATATATATATATATATATATATATATATATATATAGAAGTATGAGTGGTGGCACTTCAAGAAAACTTCATTTATTAAGGTCGACGTTTCGGTCAGAGCCTGACCTTTATTAAGGTCAGCCTCTGACCGAAACGTCGACGTAATAAATGAAGTTTTCTTGAAGTGCCACCTCTCATACTTATACGGCGACCAAAGGCAACCACTCCTTCAACTATATATATATATATATATATATATATATATATATATATATATATATATATATATATATATATATATATATATATATATATATATATATATATATATATATATATATATATGTGTCTATTAGAACGTTGCACACTCCAAAATCCGTTTGCCGACGGTACAGACGAAGAGTTGTCGAAATTACCGGCAAACATGCCATGGGCATCAATTCTTTTCATATAGATGCAAACTTGCGCGGATAGTACACTCTAAGAAAAAAAGGAGTCGAAAGATGATTACGAAGCCATGATTCTCTTCGGGTATTCACTAGACCCCTTTTGGATGGTAGACGCAGAGAAAGAGAGTTCGCAATTCGTGAGGAGTCACAGAACTCTCGTGAAGCGCGCTTCGATTGGCTTACGTGACGAAGGCCCCGCCGTATGCGCCATACATATCGCGCGTTCCGTTTGGCGCCGTTGTGACGGGCACACACACTCGCACCGGCGCCACACTGCAGAGAGCCGGCGCGACCGCCCGGCGCCTCCGCTATTTCGCCTGCTCTCTCTTCTCCTCCGCCTTTTGGACTGTGTTGCGTTGGTTGCGCTCAGGGGCTCAGTTGCGCTGGTCGCGCGTCTTGTAGTTTTGAGTTCGAGCGAACATGCGCATCTTCGGTGGCGGTCACGCCAGGCTCCGTGCTCGAAGTGACAACAGTGACGCTTGGAGTGTGGAATATTCTTGAAGTTGCGGACACGGACAACGTGCGCGTGTTAACGGTGAGTGTACTGCTTTCGCATGCACTAATTACACAGCTTTAGCTTGGCGTCTGTAGGAGCTCAGCGGAAGTAGGCTGCCAGACATTTCCAACTGTAGCCTGCGTCCGCGGGGCTGTTGCGGGATGTCCAATTAAAACAGTCACTTAACGAGTTGAGACCGCTATGCGCGTTGTTGTGTAAGTGATTGCATGGCCCATAAAATCAGTGATGCAATCACTTAACAAGGGCGATTACTTTGTGATCGCACATTGTGTCTGAAGTGCTGAAAGTGCTTGATATCGTTTTGAGATGCGCTTTAGTCAACGTCATAATAACATTTCCATCGATACTGATGTGTGCAGGGTGCTTCCACGCGTGGATACGTAAAAAAAAAATCTGTGTACAGAGACGCACTGTATATAATGACGTTCGGCTTTACTACAGAATCGAGTGAATATTCGTGACTGTGGGAGCTATGGGCGGTAATTCTAGCATATGCCATGTCTGATGTCAACGTAGACGGCGTCCGCTCGCGTTGGTGTCGTTCGGGCGTTCGTACTCGCATGTGTTTGAGTATTTAAGGACGGATTACGTTTGCAAAACACGCGGTCAGTAACCGCTCACGGCGTGCACCTGACTGCCGGAGGGTGGGCTTGGTTGTCGGAATACGCCGGCGCAAAGCCGGGCTTATTCTGAAAGCAAATTTTGAAGTGATTTCTCAGAAAAGAAGTGCTTGCATTCTTGCATAGCCACTTCCTATGGCGAAACGAGGTCCCCGCCTTCTTTTACGTGAAAATTTCTTTTCAATGCGAATTTATTTAAAACGAAGCACTTGTGTCAGATGTGTGTACCGTAACGGTGTGTTGAACAAAGGGTGGTTTGCATAAAACTAATTAATTCGTGTGTGTTTGTGTGTTGGTTATTCCCAGAATCCCGGATCGATTCTCCTCTTCACTCCAGCTGACTTCCACACTCGGGGAAACGAAGGTGTCGCTATGGTCTGGCGCCTCACCACTAGTGATGGGAAAATCAACAGCGGCGTTCGCCCTGTGAACGAGGCAGTCGGTCCCATATTTCCTTTGGTTGGACATGACGACGTAGGAAAGGAGTTGAGCAGCACCCACGCAAAGGAGGCTAAAACAATTGCCTTTGTTGTTTAAAAAAAAGCTCACATCATCTTGTGCTGCAAATTTGTCACCAAGTGACATCTTAGAAAAGCTACTATATGAAAGTTGTTTTACGCGATAACGGCAAAAAACACGGTGCCTTACCATGCCTCTTTGCATTTGTTGTTTTGTTGTGAGCCTTCATTATGTCTGTGTAAATCACTTATTGCGTAGGTATTGCAAACTCTTGCTATGATTCCGTTTTCTCATTATGCTATCACGTTCTTCTTTTCAGGTACCATTTTTCATGGCTGCTCACGCTGAACAGGAGTGACAACATAGCAAGTCACAAGTCTGATTCCTCCAGCCTTCACGACTTTTTGATTCTTGATCATAAGGAATAAATATTTTAAACATGATACCGATATCTGCTGTTTATTTTGCCCGACATGACACTATGCACATCACAGTCACACATATTGGTTGGTTATACTCATACAAGCATGTAAATGAGGAATACCTCAACTGCTTCAACTTTGCTGGAAATGGTGTGTTTTGAGGAGTTTTGGTAAAATAATGCTAAAATTGAAATATCCTTTTTTTGCAGTCGCTGGGCACAACGGCAAGTATTAATGGAGTTGCTTAAAATGAATACTTCACTATTTCCAGCAGTAGTCGCGCAAAAGTAGAGCCTGGGTCAATTTAGTAGCTTAAAATAGCCGTAGAGGCGCTTGACGCTTCGGTGGGTGTCAATTGACCCGCGTAGGAGCGTCACCGGCAAGAGTCGTCTGACTCCCTCTGAAGTGGTAGTGTGATCCTTCGCATAAGAGTCCTCCCACTCTTCTTAAGAGGGTCCGGGGACTCACCTGAGCGCGCCCACTCTGACCCACCAAGAGAGTCACCGTGACTCTCCAAAGAGAGTCGTATACGTGGCAAGTCGGAACTCTCCGAAAAGAGCCAGGCATACTCTTTTTTTTCTTAGAGTGTATAGTCACTCAGGTGAACCGTTATTCGGGAAACTGCGTCACGCAGACGTGAGAACATCAATGGAAACTGATCCTTCCGCGAAGGTTCTCGAACAGCATGACACAGTGGAGGAGAATTGAGCAAGCACCATTTGGCGAAATGCCATTAAGAGTTCGAGGCACGACCGGGTTCTCGCTGATGCTACTGCCGATATGCCAGAAGTGAATCGATAAGCGGTCATGACGTTTGCGTAAGTAATATTCGAATAAAGTGCGAAAGGATGTAATAGTCGCTCACCCGTGCACTCCAAGGAAAGGATCACCTGCTTTTCTTGGTAACGCCGTAACGGAAAAGTGCAGTGAGTGACAGCTCGAAGATTCTTCGCTAGCGCATACTTTCTTCACGCTGTAGCGAATGGCTTTCACTGCAAGACAAGGTATTATGCAGATGACCGTCAAAACGTGCATGCATACGCACACACACACAAGCTGCTGGTCGAAAATGTCTAAAACACAACAGCGTAAAAGATGTGGCTTGTTCAGTACGCTCTGGTGTATGCCGTCAATACCAAATGCAGCAGAAGGTTTCTATTTAAGTCAGTATAAACATATATAGCAAAAACCTGGAGACTTACAAAGAAGGTTCAACTTAAATTGAGGACGACGAAGCGAGCGATGGAAAGGAAAATGATAGGTGTAACCTCAAGAGACAGGAAGGACGCAGAGTGGGTCAGGGAACAAATGGGGGTTAAGGATATCATAGTTGAAATCAAGAAGAAGAAAGGGACGTGGGCCGGGCACGTAGCACGTCGGCAGGATAACCGCTGGTCATTAAGGGTAACTGACTGGATTCCAAGAGAAGGCAAACGCGTGAGAGGGAGACAGAAAATTAGGTGGGCAGATGAGATTAAGAAGTTTGCAGGTATAACGTGGGAGCAGAAAGCACAGGACCGGGTTGATTGGCGGAACATGGGAGAGGCCTTTGCCCTGCAGTGGGCGTAGTCAGGCTGATGATGAAACATATCTAAGCTGGTGGTATCCTATTAGCTAGAGCTGTCACTTTTTTTTTTTGCGAATTGTAAGTATGCTTGAATGCCGCTGTTAGATGGCGCAAAAGTGTTTTTTTTTTTAAGTTTATAACAATTTTAAGCGGTTCTACTGAATGCAGCGGCGTGGTTTTCCCTCTTACATAGGATATGGGAGAAGAGGCGGGAGGACTTGGACGGTGTCGCCGGAGGTGCGTGGTGTGGAAGCCGCATGAACTACCTGCGCCCATTGGGAGGCACAAAAGATAAACCTTCCATCATAGTGATCTAGTGATCACGATGCTCGAACTGCTGACCCGAAGGCCACGGGATCGAATCCCTAGCCACGCCTGCTGCATTTTAGATTAAGGCGAAAATGCCGGAGGCCCGTGCACTTAAATTTAGGGTGCGCTTTAAAGAATCCCCAGGTGGTCGAAATTTTCGATGCCATCAACAACGGCGTCCCTCATAATCATATCGTGGTTTTGGGACGTAAAACCCAAATAATGATTATTATGACTAGAAAATAAACCCACCATAGCTGTCGTCAGAATTTGAAAGTGTATTTACGAATTATTTACTCCGAAAGTGTGCTTATAAGGTCTAGAGCAAAGTGCAGTTGGTAATTGGTGCTGCTAGCTAGGTAACGAAACATGAAGTGGGAAGGGGGGGGGGGGAAGCTGGGGACAAGCAAACTCATGCACGTGAAACGACAAAGGCGCAAGTTTACAAATGAGCAGACAAATGTGGACAGCTAGAACACCAACGCACAACTAGTTCCATTCCTCTCAACTCATTTCATTTTTATTTTATTGTAACCGTTGCCCCTTGCAGTTTCACGAAGCTATGCACCAACTGGCTCAACACAGCGTATGGTTAAACTAATGCACCCCGTAAATGAGCTGGGCCTCTGCTTTTGTATACATAAGTGCTTAAACCGATACCTTGTAAAGCGTATGACAACAGCGAGAGGCTCATCGTGCGCATCTCACCTTTGCTTCCCGTCTCCTGGCAAAGCTCGCTGTACGTTGCCACTTTGGTGCCGTTCGAATCGAAGCGGTCGAGGCAGACTTTGATCGGCAGGTGAAAGGATTCGAACTAAGGAAGAGATTGCAGAGCAAGCTTTCACGAGCCATCCATGTATAAGGTGTGCACGAAGTGATGAAGGTATAATATTTTACTAATGCCTTTATAGATTCAACGTAACCAAATGTCATACGAAATAATCTTTTTCTTCGAACGTATATCGGCATTATTTTCGCAACTGGAGTTCTCCCTCCTTTGACTTCGCTGAATGAACGAACGGTGTACACCTGAATTGTCGAGACTTGTTAAGAAGAAAGAAAAAAAAAGAGCAGAATCTAGTGTACAAGCTCTTTCTATGAACGAGGCTCTCGTGTAGGAGCCGAAACGTCGTTTTTCATTTATGACATGTTCTTTTTTGTTAGGCAATATTATCCTTTTTCTAAGCTAAGCCAGGATACAAAACGCCACGATATTTAGTGCTGAGAAAACAAACGTACATACAGAGACGCGACGGCCTTTCGTTAACGCGTTGCGCAATGCCATTTGAGGCTAGTGCTAATAAATTCTTCAACAAAAGTTTCATCAAGGTTGTAGTTGAGCTATGCCTTCGCATGGGGCTCAAATAATACGAGATGAGTTGAAGCCAACATTTTTAGGTTCTGTTGGGTTGGAGCTGACAGTCATCTCTGGTGGTTTCAGCGAATTAACTTTAACGTTGGAGCTGCTTGAGCGTGAGGTTGGGTCGAGTAGAGTTTAGCGAAACTAACAGCATCATGAACGGCCTCTACCTTATATGGCATCTCGCGTCTCCTGGCACCTGGATCAGCTGCGCCTAGCGCGTGCAACGCAATAACTCGACCGGCGCGCGCTCTCTTCGTCTTCTTCTTGATCTGCTTCGCTCCCCAAACACGTGCGCGCGGCGCGCGCTCTCCTGTTGCGCCGATTTATCCGGCGTGGGATGCAATAACTCGGATGGGCGAGAGAACGAGTACAAAGAGAGAGAGAGAGAGAGAGAAAGAAAGAGAAAAAAAAGAAAGAAAAAAGAAAAAGAGAGACAAAGGGAAAAAAAGATAGAAAGACAGAGAAAGAAATAGACGGAGAGAGAGAGATACATAGAAAGAAACCGACACGAAAAAGAAATAGAAAAAAAAACAGAGACCAAGAAAGAAGGAGAAAAAGAGACAAAGAAATAGAGAGAAAGAGGAAACAAATTATACAAAAGGAGACAGAAAGGGAAGAAAGAAAGAAAGAAAGAAAGAAAGAAAGAAAGAAAGAAAGAAAGAAAGAAAGAAAGAAAAATGTATAAACCGCGTGAAAGCGAGAGAAAGAAATACATAGAGAGAGAAACAAGAAAATAGAAAGACACAGAGTAAAAAAGAAAAGCCGGCAGATCCCACGCACAGTGGGAATCGATGTAATGCGAAGCAGCCAGGAAGGAGCAAATCATGCTTTACATAATTTGCATGTCGTGTTTTACATGTCAGGACCTGCCATTTATGTTCGTCATACAGTCACGTCGCGCAGTACCACTTTTGGTGTATATCAAGCTAGCGAACTGGACGCAAGCGCATCATGAGCGTGGCATGTAAATGGCGCTGTAGATGATATGCATGCCAACATTTTCATGTTAACACCTGCCACTTATGTTCGTTACACACTCATGTCACTCAATACCAGATTTGGTGTATATCAAGCTAACGAAACGGCCGCGAGCACGCCATAAGCGTGGCATGCAAGTCATGTCGCTCATGACAAGTCATGATTTCCATATTACCACTGGTCATTTATGTTCGTCATACAGTCATGTCAGTCAATACCAAATTTGGTGTATATGAAGCTAACGAAACGGCCGCGAGCGCGCCATGAGCGTGGCATGCAAGTCATGTCGCACATGACAAGTCATGATTTCCATATTACCACTTGTCATTTATGTTCGTCATACAGTCACGTCACTCAATCCCAAATTTGGTGTATATGAAGCTAACGAAATGGCCGCGAGCCCGCCATGAGCGCGGCATGCAAGTCATGTCGCACATGACATGTCATGATTTCCATGTTACCACTTGTCATTTATGTTCGTCATACAGTCACGTCACTCAATACCAAGTTTGGTGTATACCAAGCTAACGAAACGGCCGCGAGCACGCTATGACCTTGGCATGTCATGTAAATCATGTTGTTCATGACATGCACGTCATTATTTCCATATTACCACTTGTCATTTATGTTCGTCATACAGTCACGTCACTCAATCCCAAATTTGGTGTATATGAAGCTAACGAAACGGCCGCGAGCGCGCCATGAGCGTGGCATGCAAGTCATGTCGCACATGACAAGTCATGATTTCCATATTACCACTTGTCATTTATGTTCGTCATACAGTCACGTCACTCAATCCCAAATTTGGTGTATATGAAGCTAACGAAATGGCCGCGAGCCCGCCATGAGCGCGGCATGCAAGTCATGTCGCACATGACATGTCATGATTTCCATGTTACCACTTGTCATTTATGTGCGTCATACAGTCCCGTCACTCAATCCCAAATTTGGTGTATATCAAGCTAACGAAACGGCCGCGAGCGCGCCATGAGCGTGGCATGTAAATCGTACTTTTCATGACTAGTTAGTCATGATTTTCATGATATGATCAGTCATTTATGTTCGTCGTACAGTCATATTATGCCATACCAAATTTGGTATAAATCCCACTAACGATACGGCCAGGAGAACACAAAGTCGTAGGCGGCTAGATAGATAGATAGATAGATAGATAGATAGATAGATAGATAGATAGATAGATAGATAGATAGATAGATAGATAGATACGCTCAAAGTCGCCGAAGTTCGCTAAGAAATGCTTCGCATTTAAAAGAGTTATAAAAATAGAGAAAAAGATAAAGTAAGAGAAAAATAAAGACAAACAACGAAGGCCACCCAGCTCCGCTGTTCGTTCAGGCTTGGCACTGCTATTGCGAAGCTGCCTAAAATTTTTTTTAATCATACCTACAGTAAGGTCTCCAGAGGGCCCGCGACGCGGCGGTCAGGCATGGCCTGCCCGTCCCGACGTGGGAGCTGCCCGCTGCGGCTCCTCCCCATCAAGGGTGCTTTCCGAGTCACCCCTCAGGATAACAATGAAGTTCATTGTCTGTCTGACATACAGTAAGGACTATGCGCGTGCGTTTTTGTCTGCATTATATAGATATTTTTGTTATTCAGCTTTTGCACGCATTTTCCTCCAGAAATGACCTTGATAAAGGGGCAACCACCTTTAGGTGGTTTCAGTAACGAAAGCAGGAATTAACTCTTTAACCTAACACTTATCCATCACCGCAACATCGCTCCCATCCACCGTATATGCTATAAAAATGGATGAAGCTCAGAGTCCATAACGGCATGTCGAAGCTATAACTGACAGGCACTTGGCCTTGTGTTTCTTGAGTTTCTGAACTTCACTTGTCGAACAGAAATGCATGCTAGGTAGTTAAGGCTGTGCTGCCTTGAACCAAACGAGAAAAATAATAATAAATATATTACAAAAAGAAGTAACCTTATAAATACAAAGAAACGTTCCCCCCGAAAAGGATGTGGCGACATGACGACAGAAAGAAGCAAGAAAAAAAAATTACACCATCTCCCGCTAAAGGGAACCATGTGTAGATGTGAAGCAGCGGGCGCTAACGCTTACACTGGCGGCGGCGTTGACGCTGGCGCTCATCGCAGCGTTCCGCAGGAGAGAAAACTGGGGAGGCGCAAAGCAGGCAGTGATGGAACAGTGTTTCCTACTGGAACATGCCAATCGCTGCTAATGGGCAATGAGAGACAGAAGACTCCGATTGGACACAGAGACCCGCACTCCGCTTTTAGTTAACGCGCACGCTGCGAATTTTTATTGTTCAACAACGCACAGGCGAAATCTTCCACCGGCACCACCTTGGAGGTCAAGATCCATTGCCATATATACGGGATGGCCAGTGAACGGTTGTGCAGCGCGAGCAGTCGGTTTTTTCAACCAAGAAACTCGCTAGCAGACGCTGCCTGCGTCGGCGTCGCGAGGCGAGAAAGGGGGAAGCGGAGGAGAGGAGAGAAAGGGGGTGACACGCATGCGCAGTGGGAGTGTGAACGCCGTGGGCAGGGATGCGTAGAGGAGAGAGGGGGGAGCGTAGGAGAGGAGAGAGAGGGGGGGGACGCGCATGCGCAGGGGGAGTTAGACGCCGCGGGCAGGGATGGAGAGAGGGGGGGAGTGTAAGAGGGGGAGAGAGGAAGGGAGGCGCTTGCGCAGTGAGGGGTGTGGTTGCCGTGGGGAGGGATGCCTAGAGGAGAGGGAGGGGGAGAGGAGGTTTTTTATTTTTATTTTTTCTTTAACTGTTTGCGCATGCGCAGTAAGGGTGGGCACGCGGCACACCACCACCACCACCACCACCACCGGATTAAGCTTCGCCATAAGATGCTTCACATCTAAAACTGAAACAGTCTGCCCGTAGACTCTTAATCAGGTCCTGGTTAAATGATGGCTAAATCAAGGAAACCAGACGAAAAATGTCGGGTTTCCTGGCTATATATAGCACTTTAAGCGGGACCTGATTAAGAGTGTAGTGTCATAATGATCTGATTGGGCACCACTTCATAGAAATAAGAAGACAAAAAGACGGATATCTTACTGTAACATTCACTACTCGAGGAACGTCGGCAAATTGTCCGGGATACACGGCCCAGTGCCGAACTGTTAGCGGCGCTTGGAAGTCCTCTACGGTGTCTGAGGCATGCCCGACCGATGAACGCTGACAATCGTGGCACAAGATGGCCATCGGAGCTGCAGGAAAATCAAGAGAATGTGGCAAAACCGGTTGGCAAAACTGTTACTGATAGACGTGGCGGTGAGTTTAGACAGTTGTCATAAAGGAATACCACACAGGTTGGAACGGATTGATGGATACACAATGTGCTACACAGCTTGCCTAAAAGGTCTTGTTGGGTCTTGTTGGGGCACTTATTTCTGTTCAGACAACATGTGCAGCACAGGGGCAGCTACAAGTACAATTGCATGCTGAATACGAACATGGTTCATACTGATGATGTAAAGTTAGACAAAATCGCAGGGCATACGTAGCCAAGAGGACAGACGCCCATAACACGTCAACGTTTTAAGCAACCCATAAGAAATAGACATAAGAAATAGACAATAGACAACCCATAAGAAGTAGACGCGAGTATAGGGAATACCACTCCCAATAATCGCGGATAAGAAAAGTTTATATGGAAGGGTAAATAAGCGTTAATCGTTTGAAATGGCCCGTATGAGGAGCGCTCATTGTTAGCTACAAAGCTCCAGCACGGTAACAAATAACGTGTATATAGTTTTTAATTAGAACGGCAGGTTAAATGATTCCACTGAATTGGTCAGCATCGATCATTCGGTTTTGAATCCTTCGTTGTGCGTTCAGGCGTTGACGTTTAAGACCTCCCTCTTACAAAGAAACCCTTACAAATAAACCTAGGCAAATGGGGAACATCACTTTTAAGTACTTAGTTTGCAAAGTGAACAGGTCATACACATTCAGTTTGCTTTTGAAACGAAGTTTACATTCATTACATGCATTTTTCACGCAGCATAGAAGGAAAAGCGCGACATTATTGAAAGTTTAAATAAATTAATTTCAGGGCGCGGCAAATTGCCGCAATGAAGGTAAAACCAACGTACCCATGAGCTACCAGCAAATGCCCTCGCGTACGCATTATGATGTGGAACTATGCGTGGTTATTTTTTTTTTCAAGATCGTTGTACCGCTCTTTAATTTTACGTGTCTAACGTCGACAATGCATAAATTCGGCAGATCCCACGCCTTGTGGGAATCAGTAATCGAAGCAGCAAGCGAGTACTTCTAAGCTGCATTTTTTCGCATCGAGTCAAGCGTTACGAGGTGGATCGACGTGTTTTTTTTTTAAGTATAGCAGTTGTGTGCACGTCGTGAGTTTACCAGGCACATCGAAAAATTTGCATTTAAATGGTAACTTGTGATCTGACGTAACGCCAGCACTTACGTTCGAGCGCAGACGCCAGTTTTATCGAAATGATGTGCACTTTACGGTGCGATGATGTGAATATCATACGTAACTTTCGCTATTCGCCTCGAGATCTAGGAGTGGCGCCCTCTCGCGTGTGACGTCAGGGAGGGGACTCGGATGCAGCTCTTCGCGCGCGCGTTCGCTACGTGAAGGCTGCTCGACGCTACCAGCCTGTCTATCGTGCTCCAGCTATTGAAATTTTGGTGGGCAAGTTCACAAAGCAATTTGTACTGAATGTTCAAGCAAAATGCCCAGCGAAGTCGAGCGGAGTTGCCGTCAGAAGCACGTTCTGTGTCGATTGCTCCTGTTGTCGTCTGCTAGCCATCCATGTGTACATCTGCTTCTATGGTGAATTTTTCTTTTCGCGACTGCTCTATGGCCGTGGTGCACTCAAAATGACTTTCCTGCCCGTTTTCGATAACTGACTTCAGCGTTCGGGCTTCAGCTTCCATGTCTGCGTTAAAGCGCAATAAATGTATACCGCGTGCCGCGCGTTCAGTTGCCAAGCCTGCTCCTGATTCAATTCATATGTTCGGAGCATGACAAACGACGTGTGATGTCATTCAAATAAATTAAGTGGCGTTACCGGCAACAACGTTTGATTAAATACACATTTTTAGCAGCTGGTGTGTAAGCGCGTCGTAAGTACTTTAAATTGAAACACGAAATAAACTGGGTGAGTCTGAAGGGGATGCACGACGGGGATATGAAATGTCGGTAGGTTGTCCGGAGCGACTTTCTTTTGTTTTTGTTCTATTTTTTTTGCAACATATTTTAATCCTTACGTTAATAAATCGACGTTTGTTCACTCGTCCACGGTGGTCTGAAAATATGCTGAACAGAATTAGTGTAATCATACTAACGTTGATAAATATAAAGCTTTCGCATCGAAAGATGTATTTGCAATAAAATACTGTAAATCAACCTCAACGGTCGACTCCTGATGTGGCTTGGTGCGATCACTGTACTACTCGAGTTCCTTATGCATTTCCCTAAGTTGACTCGAAGGCGAAAGCCACCTTTTTCTTGAGTCGATGTATTGTTCCTTCGCCGCCCCCCCTCCGAATGCTTTCCGGGCGTAACGTGGTTTTGCACTGAAGCTTTCTACACATCACCTGGTTTTGCATCGCCTCCGAGATCGGCCCACCAATCACGGAGGCAATGCAAAGCGACGATGTCATGTGATGACGTAATCATGTGACATGACATTATGACGTCACAAATTTTGTCGGTCTGGGATGTCATGATGACGTGATCGTGTGATGAATTTTCGCATCACTCGTGTCGACGCTGGCGACGCGGGACGCCGACGGTCAATTTTCGCAATTTATGTGGAATCCAAGGCTCCCATCTTAAAATATTCAATCTTGTTACAGCACGGTAAAGAATCACAATAATCAGCCACAGGGGCCAAAAGAATGGTGGGAAAGAGCTCTCTTTCTCCTCTTCCTGGACACATTCGCCGATTTTTCCTAATGTTTACGAAGCTGTACCATCGGTGTCAAGTGAAACGCGAACACTGCAGCGGATCGCGTTGCCCAAGCATTAGAAATATAGTGCGCACCATCCTGTCATTACAATTTGCAGGCTCGCACAGTCGAGTAAGCAGCACTGCGCGATCGAAAACATGAATGCGGCTCATGAACGTATCTCTAATCATATGGGTCGAACTGTACCACGCGCACCACTGCTGGCGTTTCATTCCGAGCGATCTTATTTGCATCCAGGTCGCCCAATCTATGCTAGTGGTCCGCAATAACCCGCTGGTCGATGAACTTATCGATTTCATTTTGTCGGCTGTCGTGTCTGCAGAAGTCCACGTGACTACAATTGGGAGTGGAGCGTGAATTTTCGTTCATCTCAAGTTTGTTTACCCAACGCTGATTTTTGCGAATAAGCCGCAAAATTGATCGCGCTGCGATTTCAAAGCAGCGGAGGCTCTCTTTAACTCACTTGGCGGGGGCGTTCGCGCTTTCACGTAAGCGATTTCAACGCCATCCAGCCCAGTGAGCGACGCTACGAACTCGGGGGGCATGAATCTGACCGCGATGGATGTCGGTATACAGAAGATATGTTAAATGTTAACGTTTCTTAAACTCATGTAATGCTAGCAGTCATCTCAAGAAATATCATAAGAAGAAAATGCAGCTAGTAGTCGAGGAACGCCGTGCGACGCGAGCGAACTATAACGAAAGTGCTGCTGTTTTAGCCAGAGCGTAGCAGACGACAAAAGCCGAATCCCCGCCCTTGCGTCACCGGAGCGCCGTTCGCAGCGCCGCCATCGGTCGCACACGAGGCGAATAGCGTATTCCCGCGGGGTCGAGGAACGCTTGAATAGAGCTTGCTGAACCACAGAAATGCAAATGTAATGTTTATTAGACTGCTCTAAAAGGGGAGCCAACACTGGAACCACGGACGTTAACCTGGCATGACGCCTGTATACCGCAGGAGTACATATTTAGTGTTTATTGCTTTGTTATAAAATTAGAAGCCAGCACCACAACCACAGTTGACGTTGCACCGACATTACGCCTGCACAGGGCGTTTTTCCCAAGTATTTCTCAGACCTGGCGTGGCTCTGTGGTAGAATACCTGACTGCCACTCAGAATGCCTGGGTTCGATTCCTGCTCGGATCCTAATTTTTATTCTTTGCATTCTTCGGGGCAACGCTGTCCATGTGTGCGTTAACGCTCTCGCATTTAAATGACCGATGCCTGTTCTCGCCGTTCCTTCTAGACACAAACTGTCAATTCCCCTGTGGCGCACACCCGTACAACGCTGCCCGTGGTAAACGGTTATGCGCCACACGTGTCTGGGGGAAAAGGGTTCGACGATGTACGCGACACGATTTTCACGTTGTTCATGTCATGGCCAGACAGTCATATTCCTCAAATCCTGTTACACTCGCACGCCAATTTCGGTCAACACCAAGTTAAGGAGGCTACCACGAGAGCAGCCAGACAGTCATATTCCTCAAATCCTGTTACACTCGCACGCCAATTTCGGTCAACACCAAGTTAAGGAGGCTACCACGAGAGCAGCCAGACAGTCATATTCCTCAAATCCTGTTACACTCGCACGCCAATTTCGGTCAACACCAAGTTAAGGAGGCTACCACGAGAGCAGCCAGACGTAGGCGGCTAGATAGATAGATACGTAGATAGAAACGCTCAAAGTGCCTTGGGATGGCTAAGGACTGCATTGCATTAAAAAAATTTGGGCTTCGTGCAGGGCTGGCATGCATTAGGACCAAAATTCTGAGAAGTTGGTTCATTGATCTGATTCACTACTAAAATGTTCATAACATTTTAGTAGTGAAGCTGTTTAAGCTAGCCGTAAGTTGCATGCCGTATCACGATTCATAAACGGGTATGTGCCACGTAATTAATGTGTAAATCCCACTACTCACCACTGGACCCCTGAAAATGAAGAAGGCAACATTTAGCCCAACAAATGGCTGCGAAGCGACGGCGGCGCGCCCAAGACCCCGAGTCCGTACAACGAGAGAATACTAGGGAACGGGAAAGGCAACGACGGCTGCGAGAAGACCCCGAAGCGATGGAAGGCATACACCAACAACGACGTGCCCGTAGATTTATGAGAGGTGCGACCGCTTGGTTTCAGCGCGAGCTTTTGCCTCTCTGGAGTTTGGACAGCCGCGTCGTGTCTGCGATTGTGTGTGGTTTAACTCGAACCTCTCTGCGCTGAGAATCAACGTATAAACAACCTATCATCACCTAGCTAAAGCCTAGCGACGACCTAGAAGCAACCTAGAAGCAACATTCATCACCTAGCTAAGGCCTAGAAACAACCTAGAAGCAGCCAGATTAGTCTTCAGAGTCGTCCAGTTTCGCTGTTTTAAGCCTTGCGCGGCTTAGTGCGAGCTTCGCCAATTTATTTCATTTCCACTCTCGGAGAATCCTGCAGAGCATTCGTCTTACATATACTATGTGTACACGACAGGTCGCGCGTTTTCGTCGCATTCAGAATACTCTGTTTAGCCTCAATATACGCGTACCTCGGCAAACCTCCTCAGTGAGTTCGCGTGCAATGCGCCTGAGCAGGATGTCGTCCATGGAGTTCGGAATGACCACCACGGAGTCGCGGGGCCCGTGCTTGAAAGCGCGCAAGATGTCCGTCCTTGGTCCCACGGTGAAGATCTTTAGATCTGTCAGGGCGGTAGAGAAGGGAACCAAAGCTAAACGAAGACGCCGGATAACCTGAACTTGTGTTGCCACATTCATGAAGAAGTAGTGCTTTTAAAGAGCCAGCTAGACCTTCCTTACAGCACTGTAATAGGTGATGCCGTTTAGTGTTCTTTAGACAATACATACATACATACATACATACATACATACATACATACATACATACATACATACATACATACAGGCATACATACATACATACATACATACATACATACATACACACATACATACATACATACATACATACATACATACATACATACATACATACATACATACATACATACATACATACATACATACATACATACATACATACATACATAGATAAATACATACATACATACATACATACATACATACATACATACATACATACATACATACATACAAGTTAAAGGGTCCCTGCAACACTTTTTCCAAATAATCATAACATGAACACACTTTCGGTGTTTATTGCCGCACCAGTCGACTGCCGCAAAAATTTTTGGAAGCCGTCAAGCACGAGAGGAGTCACAAAGATTTGTCGCACGCACTAAGAGCTTTCGCTCTCCTTTCGTCCCAGCCAGCGCGCTGAAAGATACACAGGAAGCACCTCACTCTAAAAAATGATCGAGTAAAAGTTGTGTCTTTTTGTCCCACAACAATAATCGTCATGCGGCTTGCTTGTGATTCCTTTCTTGAAAACTCGGTCCTGGCTACTTTCCTATCAAGAATGCTATGTCACGCTGATAACGTGCATGTCGTTCGTCACCTGAAACTGCCGGGCGCGCGGTGATAATGCCAGGAAAGGAACGCAAGACAGATGATGATTATTGTTGTGGGACTAAAAGACACCCTTTTTACTCGATGATTTCTTAGAGTGTTTCTGTTCAATTCCCTGCCGCGTGCGGCGCTATGATGTTTGCCTTATATGCTCAGAGGAGCATCGACTACCGATGGTCAGAATTTTTCGACCATGTTGAAAAAGTGTTGTGGGGCCCCTTAATGATATATATATATATATATATATATATATATATATATATATATATATATATATATATATATATATATATATATATATATATAGAAACGCTGAAAGTGCTTTTGGTTTGTTAAGAAATGCGTCGCGCTTAAAGCCATTTTAGCACCATAAGCATATGGTCCCACTCCACGGAAACCAATCAGTGTTTGTTTCAATGGAACTGCGCGTAGTAGGAAATATACGGGAGTAGGATCTTCTTTTTTTTTTCTTTTTTTTTAATTCCCGTGGTGGTGCGAACAACGGTGCGAACGAGCCAGTGTAATACTTACCTTCATGCTTTTCCCGGAGGTGTTGTACGACAGCGTGCACGTCTTCAAGACTCGCCCGGAAGGAGCTAAACTTGAAGTATACCACGACCTGCGAGCAAAGATCCAGATGAGTGCCCCAAATCGGGATTTCGTTCCACCATCTCTTGTTTCGTTTCATCATAGCTCAGCGGGCTTTCCAACGCGCTGTAAGCAGCTAAGCAGGTTACATAATAGCCTCCGGTAATTTTACGATGCCTGCTCAGTGGTACTGAAAGGCATGAAAGGCTTTGGGGAGAGGCCACATTTCAGACTCATAATCCCGTGGTTGATTTAAAACACGAGCAGCCTTATGCGTGGAGTGGTCTCTTCGTTCATACGTGACTGTTATCAGAATTAAGAGATGTCAAGCAAAAGGAGATAACTTTTGCTGCCTTGGCTGTACACTGCAGATGCAACAAACACCTGAGGATAAGTTAACTACTTTATTCAATGCTACTGAGCAGGCATTGCGGAATACAAGTAGCGGTGGACGTAGATGATGTATACCTTGCATCCGAAGCTGAATTCACGAACCCGTTCGTACCTAAGTTATTTCGTCCATGGACCTTGCACTACTCTTATGTTATGCACAAGATCCCCCTTGGCCGCCATGTTACGAGCTTTCTGACAAAAATAACTATCACGACTGCTAAATCTATGCAGGACTCTGACCAATAACTGCAAGGTTACCATCCCACAGCATTCCCTTACGCACTATGCCATTCGCTTTATCGACAAACAGCTTATGCTGCGGCCAAATAGTGAGCCGATCGGCAGCTATTGATGACAGGAATTACAGCAAAGCAAGTCGAAGCAGACCGCTGCTCTTCGTCACTTTTTCATCATACCTTGGATGGAGACAGCGGATAGTTGAGCTGTCCTCGCGGTCTTAGCCTATCCCAAGTTTTGTGCACTGCGCGCCATATGTCCACTTCAGTGCACTGCGAGCAACCTGTAAGCGAACGGTGAAAATACAATATGGAACATGGGATTAGACGCACACTTATAAAGGGAGTTGAGAGATTACTTAACAAATATTTCTTCATATTCGCCCGTTTTGTGGACATTGTGTCTTCAGAAAGAGGCATCAGGGACTCAATTAACATCACCTTTTCTGAGTGCTGTTTCAGAGTCGCAGGCTAGCTTCGCTATATCCACCAGGGTTGTTTGAAGCGTTCTCTTACGAACATTTTTTGGCGTAAGACCTGTTTTTGTGAATGCAGTCCTAGATTATCCTATGACGCCGCGGTGGTTAAGTGGTTATGGTGCTCGGCTGCTGAACCGAAGGTCGCTGGATCGAATCCAGGCCCCGGCGGCTGCATTTTCATTGGAGGCGAGAGCGTTTAAGGTCTGTGCAATTAGATTTAGGCGCACGTTAAAGAAACCCAGGTGGCGGAAATTTCCAGAGCTTTCCACTACGGCGTCCCTCACAATCATATCGTGGTTCTGGGGATGCTAAACGACAACAATTATGCATAGAGGCCTTATGGGGACAGGATGAAATCCAGCTTAATGATCCGCTCCTTACTTTTAATGAAATCACCTCTCATTATAGGCTTAGTCGAAGCGCCTATCCTCTTCCTCACCCGAAGCTAGAAAGGTATCAGTCTATTACACTTCGAATGCTCCAGACGGGCTCGTTCCCCTCGCGGCGCTTCCCCAGTCGTATCTCTACGGAGATTGATTCAAGCTGTCCGGACTGCAATGAAACTTATTGTTCCTTAGCACACATGCTTTGGCAATGCCCCGCGTTACCTAACGGCCCTCTGGAAGAGGCACTCCGGAGCCCATCGCTCCACACACAAATCCAGGCAATCCAGAGGGCCCAGGAAAGGGCGGAACATCATGGTGTCCCAGCCCCGGCTTGGACGCGGCCAGCGGTTTCCGCGGGTTCCCATTAGGGGTTCCCGCGAAAGCTCCTCAGGATCAAATAAAGTTCACTTTCTGTCTGTCTGTCTGTCTGTCTGTCTGTCTGTCTGTCTGTCTGTCTGTCTGTCTGTCTGTCTGTCTGTCTGTCTGTCTGTCTGTCTATTATTGCACTTTCTTATGGGATTCCTGTTGCGTACGCTACTCACCTAGACGACAAATAGGTGGTACTTAAGCACAAAGGTAATGCATCATACTCATTTAGAAATTGCAGTGGCAACCAGCGGCCTTTGAGCCAAAGCATCGGCCTTACAGGGAGGCCCAACGTAACCGTCTGATTGAAATGCATGGATAGGAGAAATAAATACTGCGACGACTTGGTGGGTATATGTATCGTGCGTGAAGATTTCCGGATTCGAGATAATATCAATTCACAGACGCCGCTCTTCTTGGCTGAGTGGAAGGGGCCATGGTGCAATAACACCCACACCCACACATCGGCTGGTCATGCGAAGTCAAATTTCTTTGCGCAGTCAAGAAATATAATTTGCTCAGTTGAGTTTTATTTCTGCACACAAAAAGTTCAGCAGCCTTCCATAATTACCCTCGACGAGCTGGCATCCGGCAATCATTTATCAGAACTAGCCCCAGTCTCCAATAGCAACACATTCAAGCAGGATCGCGCGGGCTCGGAATAGCCAGATATGAAGAAATGCTCGCCGTGCGCTGGTAGCCAAGCCTTTTCCCCCTCAGCCGATGGATTACCCATACTGGCGCGTAGCATACTACAGTTCAGCATGACTTCCCTTTTCAAACTTTCTCTGCGCCATTTTAACATTTCCGCTTAATTTGTATATAATTTTAAGGCGCTTATGTGGATTCTATTTATGTTCCATGATGTGCGCATAACCACGGCGCAGAAAGTGTACGGAACCTTTCAAGTGGGACGCCTGATAGCATTAAATAAGAGTGCAAATGATGATAGAGAGAAAAGGAAATAGGTAGGGGAAAGCAGGGACAGAGCCGGGTTGGGTACTCTGCGCCAGAAGAGGATAAAGGGGAGAAAAAGGATTAGCGAGAGAAAGCGAAAGAATGCTGACGTCACCTTTTCCTGCCATGTTCTCGATGGCGCAGGACGGCGAAGCGTAGGCGTCCTGACGCGAGTTGTACGCCAGCTCCAGTTCGCTGGCATCTTCGCTCAGGGCAGCTGTCGACAAGCTCACCGCCGTATGCCGGCCTCCGGTTTTCAGCAGTCTCTCCGCCATGTAACTTGAAGCAGAAAAGAGAGCGGGAGCGCCACTTAGACTGTGAGAGGATAGTTACCGCAGCTGCTGCTGTTCCCAATATAACTTGTACTTCTTATACACAAGGAAGTCTTTACGGTAGACGTGATAGCAGAAAAAAAAAGAAAGAAAGAAAGAAAGAAACCTAGCATGCCGTGATATTAGGCCACTCCTTCTTCTCGCTAATATTTCTCTCTCCTTTCTTATATTTAAGCGCATAGTACCTAATAGCACCCAGCGAATGGTAAACAGAACTTATAAGCATAAAGTTTTGTAGATTTGACTTCCCTGCGTCTGTATAGGCGGGCTGGCAAATGACAAGACATGGCTGTCTGGCAGCTCTGCTACGCTTACTTATGGTCGAACTCGAGCTTTTTTTTTACTGCGAATTTTATTACTGTCATACTTTCGTGGACAAGGCAAATCAATTGAGTGAAAGAGCGGATGGGTGAGATTGCGGAGCAAAGTGTGAGACTGTAAAACGGACCAGCCTTTTAGGATTTTTCTAGCATAGCACCGCTACGTCTTACGCCGAGTGTACTAACATAACATAAAATATACTTGAGATGTCAGCGCCGCAATAAATCTGTGATGATCCCAAGAAGCATAAAAAAGAAATAACGTGACAGCTCGCTAGGCCACGAAGTAAATGATGATGGTAATGGCTTCAAATCACGATCATAAACTCTCTAAACAAATTTGAGCGACCACCTTTTGAATACCTTTGGCAATGGAGAAAACTAAATTCTAGTCCGCCATAGTAATAGAAGTATTTTTTTAAAATTAACGGACAGCGACTACGAATAGTTTTTGCTATTATTGCAGATGGTCCCTGTAGATCCCACTTGTGTGGTATTAATATACAGCTTTTGCGCCATTCAGTAAAGCATAAAGCTTGTAATGCTTATAGTACAGATGTTTGCAGAAGCGCTCGTATAAGTAATGACTGTGTATGCAAACAGACGGCGCATCTTTACCTGGCAATTTTCTTCTGGTAATTCTCGTAGATGGTGTTGCCCGGAATTGGATCCAGCAGTACGAGGACGTCGGTCTGGGTATCACAAGTGACTGCGACGTGGTTTGAATGCAAAGGAGAAGAATAAACCGAATCATGGAATACGATGCTGGCGATTAGAAGAGATCTTTTTTAAAGCTTTAAGCGTCAGCGAGTATTCATACGGGCGCAAAATAAAAAATAAAAACAAGTATGACATTACTTACCGAGGTTGTCACCGTTTCCTTCAACGCACTCCCTTGGCGGCTCTGTATGTGAAATAGGATGAAAGAGAGAAGTTTAGGTCTGCAGGATAATGAGAATCGCACGTTCACATGCTGAGCCTTTACAGGTTTTAGCTTACATTGAGCGCTGAGAAATGAGATAAGGCGTGTCGCACGCCATGTCACGGTGACCACAAGGCGCGCTTTTATAATCAATATGCCATTGAAGGGCAAAAGTACGTTGCATCGGCAAGAATTCAATGTCTCCTGGTGCCTTATAAGACTGAAGCAGCTTGCATTTGAATGCTACCATAGACAAGGCGTCACAAATGACTTATAGTAGTCTATAAATGTTCGTAAAAGGTAATTTTACCATATCTTGCCCCGCGACATAACATTAGCGAAGACATATAGCCAATGAAAAAAAAAGCGCTTACGAAAGAGATTCTTCGTGAATACGGCTAATAGTGTGTAAAACGCTACGTTGTAAGCGAATAATTACCAAAATTTTGTCAGGCAGCACTTGCAAGCGCGTGATTTACGGGGATAAAAGCAGATCGAATCTCCCGAGCATTGCTTTCCTTACACTGCTGAAGTGAAGATGTACGGTAGCTTTATGTAAGAAACTTGCATTTACAAACGCCAACACTAATGAAACAGAAGGTGTCGTTTGTAATATAGGATAAAATAAAGGGAAAGTAGACAACCACCCGTTTGTAGCACGAAGCCAAACGGGTGGTTGTCTACTTTCCCTTTATTAACCATTCCGCCACCTTGCGGGATTCCGCAGAACTCATTTGCAATGTAATATAGGATGCCGTGAAACAATGATAGAATGCTACTTTTAACCGAAATTCTTGTTCATTTTTGTTCTGTCCAGTTAACTGCAAACCAACTTTTCCAAATCAAAGTCGTGTCTTTTTTTCTTTAAGGTTTGGCGATGTGCACGCGCTTCCTCTAAATACACCTTTCAGGATGTTCTTAGAAAGGAACTGTTAATTATTTAGTTCATAATCTGCATTTTGTGACCCAAGCGTTTCCATTTCTTGGTGAAGTTATACGTGAACTACGCCGTTCGTGCGCTGCGAGTTTTGTGGAGTGTCACCATCACATTGACATCGCAGAGGATTGCAATTTTTAAGCAGAAAAATTTTCAGCGCTAGCCAAGACGGACCGCAAAGAAGAGACGAGACATGTACTGGGTCTGGTGCTGGTCTCGCATCCTGCTTGTGGTCCACCTTGGTTTGCGCTGATGAATTTCCACCTTGAAAGTTATGCACCAACTAGGCCCAACCGGGCTTTACTGAAGAATTAAAACATCACCTGAATGTTTCTGAGCTTGTTTATTGCCCTTCGCACTAAGCCTCACGTAGCTGCGTTTCACTGACGACGTAAGCCTACAAAGAGAACTCACTCAGAAGGTGGTCGAGTCTGGAGTGAAAGCTCTTGAGGGTGGGTAGCAGGGAGTTCTTCAGGGCGCTTCGCTTCAACGGAGCGTCGTTGACCAGCCGAGAGTACATTCTCGCCACGAGCACGACCTGCTCTTCTAATCTGGGCGCCGAAAGTAGTCGTGCCACGGCCTGCTTGCGAGTGCAGAAAGAAAGACCCTCGGGAAATTCAGGAAGAAGTTCCCGGATGCCCCTGCGGTTTGGCAACAAAGCATATTGAATGTAGTTGACACCCTCATCAATTTATTGATGACTTGCGCATTATAACTTGGGCGGTACGAAACTGATCACTTAAGTTTATGGTACCCAGCAAGTTCAATGCATGGCACGTACCACAATTAGAACACGAAGTACTGAAAATGATTAAGGGGTATTTTGCACCGACATAACAATTTATGCCCCCCACTGTATAAGTACTAATTACTACTACAAGTAATAATACTACTCTACAAGGACTAATTGGATGTCTTAACATAGATGAGTCATGCTCATCATTCACGGGCGCCGTTGCGTCGCTGAACTAGGAAAAGGGCCTCACTTCGGAGAGTGACCAATAATTATAGGCGGCACTCCCGTTTGCATTAATGGAAACGTATTGCTCCTGTTTTGGTGCATACTCTGAGCCACCGAGGATCGATTTATTTGATAAGTACGTTGGCTTCGGCGGTAATCGGCTGAAAGGTGGAGTGGTGAAGAAGCGTTTATGAACTACGCAGGAGTTCAATCGAGGATAACCTTGCACTTGAAGATTGTAATTCACTTGGACTGCACGTTACCTGAAGCTGTAGTATCCGTCGATTATCTGGCTTAGCCGGCGTGGTCGGTCTTTATTCATTCTCCTCATAGTCATGGCCAGGATGAAACCTAAAGAAGGATTAAAGCGATGTTCACTGTTAAGCCATCCATTCACTAGCTCACTTATTAAAAATTAGAGAAATGTTCCTGCTGTCCCTCTGAGAGCAGCCCTACAAAGCATGTTTCCAGACTGCCAGAGACGGCGTACCTCAGAGCAACCGACAGTCTCCAAACAAAGAAAATTCAGAGGTTGCGCGTGATGTCCATGGCGCCCGAAAGCTTGATGACGCAAGCGTACCAAGTTTCCATCTACAATTTAAGTGTCATACAAAGATCTTCAGTTATCGGAAGAAAACTTGGTAAGCATTACCACCATTGTATAAACTTCTTTCAGTCGCTCCGAAGTTTGCAGCCTTGAAACATGAGTGACCAAGATCCTTTCAAGCAAGCACTTCTTTGTCGTGCTCTGAACGACCCTTTACAAAAACGGAGCTCAAAACGTCTACACATTACTGGTACGGTGAGTTTAGATATTTTCCGTGAGACGCTTAAAATTTCAGGAATTATTTATCTGCTTCCTCCTATTGAAATGCACCACTGGATACCGTTAAATTGATACGAATATTGATGATGTGACGCAACAAGGACTGTGGTGCTGCTTGCTGAAACATAACAGAACGTTTCAAACTCATCGACGGAGGGTGGGACGGGACGGAGGTTAATCACTTCTTCCCCCCCGCCTCGCCCAAAGGAAACTGCCGGCCTCGCTTTAAATAAATTTTATTCATTCATTAATTAATTCATTAATTAATTCATTTATTCATACATTGAAACGAGTAGTGCGTATGGCTGGTGAACCAAAAAAAATATTTAAATCATGATATTACACAGATTGTTATATTTTGGTCATTTGTAATATGTAAATGTAGGTTTCTCTCATCACCGAACGTAGCGGAGGTAAACTTCTTTTAGATACGGCGATAGCTATCCATTCTGTCGGTCTGTGTGTCACCTGCCGCTCAGAAAGTGGTATTTTCTGTTTTAGACACTACGAGCACTCGTGTTCACATATTCATACTATTCACCCTGCGCATACTATGCAGTACAGGTAAATGGAGAAAGAGAAGTAGCGCACGCCAATCATGCCACACCAGCAAAAAAATCGCCAGGCCTGCGCGGAACGCGCAGCACAGTCACATCGAAAGTTGGAAAAGCGACCTTTCAAGAGCATTTTTTAAACACTCTTGGGGCAACTACTACAAGCACACTTGCATGGTACCTACCAGGGCTGGGCAGTATCGAAGATACATGTATCTTAGATACTATCTTAGATACTCTTCGGGTATCTTGTATCTGTATCGCGATACGTCTCGCAAAGCGAGTATCTGTATCTGTATTTCCGATACATTCAATAATGTATCGTGTATCTTAAGATACAAGATACTGCTATTGAAACGCCACCCTGCGAAACAACAAACATCAGCTGAACTCTGCTTCTCAACCTGATACTGCTGCCACTAAGCCACCTCAATAAAGCTAACGACAGTGGTATTCCTTTGTCTTTTTTCCAGAGTGCTCCAGTCAGCATAGGAATTAAGCTCTATACGCGCCTCTACTGGTGGAGCACTGTCCCGTGATGGTGCTCGAGCCATCTCGACAAAAACAAGCGCGCGAACGTCTACGTGCAGCCGACCTCTTCTTTCTCCATATTTTCTTTCTTTTTAGCTGTGTCGTTGCTATGAACCCTGTTTGTAGCCACGGTACTGCGCTGCGTACTACAATGCGTGCGGCGTCTTTCGCTCAAATTCAGATGCGGCTATAGTGTCGTTATCGAAGTTTGTCGTGCGTGGTGCTTCGTTGCAAAGTCTCAAAAATACAAGAATGTGGTTGCTTTGCGTCTCGCTGCTTTCACACAGATTTGACAGATCTCGTCGATGTAAGCTTGACTTGCACACTATGAGATTGACTTATATGCCAATTAGACTTTAACAACCGTCACTGCATCGGTGTCGATGCTATATGCAATAGAACAAGCATTTATGTAACCGCTGATATTTTGGCGTATTGTATCTTTGTTCTTTGTGCTAAATTATGTAAGAAGTTTTTTTTTGTTGATTGATTGATTGTTAGCACATGTGCTCTCTTTGCTGTCCTCCGTTTGCATCCCACACATTACCTAGGTCTCTGTTTACTTTTTTTCCCGTTTGTTAACTGTAATAAATCTTTTGTAACCTCTTCCTCTATTCCTACTCTTATTTATTGTTATCTTTAATTGTCTGCGTCATTTCTACTATTTACATATCTACATTCCATGTGAGTTTACTGTCGGGCGATGTTAGGGAAAAGGTAAAATAATCGGAGAGTGCCTGGTGCTTACAGGAACAAAAAATCTGCTTACGATTTAATAAAACAGCGAATTTGAGTTTACGTTATAGCAATGGAAATTATAACAAAAAAGTCTTAAAGACGTTAGGAAGGGGATTTGAGAGACATGATGCCAAGTACTACGGTTTTCTCATCAGCGTACCCACGAGCCCTTTGTGTTATTTTCCGTGGGCACTGAGTTTTCTATTGTCTGACTGTAACACCCAAGTTGACGATATATCATGCTCCATTTTCATAGCTTTTAGGGGTGCCACCTGTATCGTGTTTGTAAAGGATGCCACGTAACTGGAACCAAATCTTTACAAAGAAGTGCTTAACCTCAATTGAATAAAACCAACGATGGGGTTTACTGCCATGTGGCTCTCATTGTGGTATTTTTATAATGCGCTTAATTTCCTGACTAGGATGAGAGATGTAACATTTGCGCTATTCATTTTGGGGCCAACTGCGCTTCTTTACGTTTTAGAGGGCATTCTAAAACGACAGGTCGGACTTTTTGTGGAAATGTACACACTACATAGTGATTTTTCCGGCGTTTAAAGAAAGCCGGAGAAATATGACCAGGTTACTGCGCTCATATGCTATTGTGCTGCAGCGCTCTCAGACGTGCTTCGAGCAAAACAACTGGCATGCGGACCGCAGCGAAATGAGTGGCCGCGGCATCGGCTCCACAGCGCGTCAGCATTTCTGACCGCCACATACGGCAAAGAGACACCATCGTCCCTGACAAGGGACAGGCTGACGGTCCGCGCGCCGGTTGTTTCGCTCGATGCGCGTTTGAGAGCGCTGCAGTGCGATAGCGCATGAGCGCAGTCACGTGGTTTTATTTCATATTTCGCGTGCTTTCTTTAAAACCAAAAGACATTCACCATGCAGCATGTACGCCGCCAAAAAACAATTGCTTCGGTCGTTTTTAAATGCGTTCTACGATGTGACGAAGCGCACTCTGCCCTAAAGTGAATATTAAAAATGTTGCATAATTGACCATGGTTAATCAACCAATTAAGCGCAATATAAAAATACCATAATGAGCGCAAAAGGAATATGTCATTGGTTTCATTCAGTCAGGGTTAAACGCTTTTTCTTTTTTTTAAATATTTTGTTCTACTTATGTGGAACACCCTGTATATTTATTCACTTAGTCATTTTTTATTGCGGCACTTCCTTGCTATTTGACTTAGGTGTATTCGCTTTACTTTTGAGGTCACTGTAAAGTCCCTTTTTGTGTTACAAAAAAGCAGGTAAGCAGGCAATAGTGTGAATAGTGTTGCAAGTTGCAATAGTGTGAATAGCAGTGATATCCTGCGACGCTTTTTGCCACGTACAATACAGCTTCTGGGCGGCAGAAGTTATCTCGGAGATGAAATGGTAAAAGATTGCACGTTAGTGAATATGTTGCTAACGAACACTTTACGTAAGTTGATAGGTAGAATATGAAAAATCACTTCAGTTTTATGTCCTCAGTGAACTGTGAAAGCCGACTCCGTATAGTTATCGTCTTCACATGATGCTTCACAAAAAGGTTGCTACCAGCGTTGTTGCTGTTCTACACCTGTAGGGTGATGCGGTACTACGAAAACGGTGTACGCTTACGGACAAGGTAAGTCTCTGCACCGGTATTTGTGCCATCTTGGGGAGGCTTCTTATTGAAGCTCTTGCAATTAGACGGCAACCCGCTAGCTGGTCGCCAAGTAGAGCAGCGACACCCAGCAAATACAAGTGTCAATGTGAAGTAAACAAATGCCAATAATTTGTTCCGGAATGAAACTAATATACATTAAGCAAGAAAAACATAACTTTCGGGATTCAAAGAGATATTTCATTAAAATAAACAAAGTTGGTCGCAGTTAAGACATTTTCAAGCAAACACTTCTGTACATGGGTATTTGAGGCGTGATTATATAGATTTATAATCGCAAGTTTCCAAATGTATCGAAGTATCTTAAGATACAATTGAGAAGTATCGAATCGGATACATTCATTCCGAAAGTATCTCGTATCTGTATCTCCGATACTTCTTGCCTGAGCATCTTGTATCGTATCACGATACAATTTCAAAGTATCTTTGCCCAGCCCTGGTACCTACTACGCCATAAATCATTATAATTTTTGTGTAGTGGGGAAGCGTCCACTGTGCCATTATTCGTCATTCTTCGGAAAAGCGCGGTACCCGCTATAAATTTGTAAAGCATTATGTGCCCTTTGTTGATGATGTGGCTAACGACGATGAAGAATTATGCCTGAGGCTTTTGTAATGGGTTGGAGCATTGAAAGACCCACTCGTTACGCAATTCGCATTGCGTGACGCCTTGTTGTTAATTTGCTGTTTTAAAACGCTTTACAACACATGTTAAAGCGATTCCTTACCCGACATCAAGCCTGCATAGGGTCAGTTTGCAAAGCAGTTTCAAGCACCGGCGTAGCTCAGTGGTGGAGCACTGGGCTGCCACGAAGAGGGCCCGGGTCCGATTCCCATTCTCGCATAGGTATTTATTATTTGGTTAGTTTTTTTCTTATTTTGCGCGACAGTGGTTACGGACACCGGCGGCGGCGGCGGCGGCGGCGGACAACTACGGCGCAAAAACGGTCCTTGTTGTGATCTCATAACAGCTTTCGCTGTAAAAAGTATGATCATCACACAGGTGGTGACGTTGTCTATAACGGTGCCTCAGGTGACCAAAAAGCAGGCATATCAGGGTTGGAATTTTAAAGAATTTCTTTACGCTAATATTGTCCG
This sequence comes from Rhipicephalus appendiculatus, assembly GCA_030522465.1. Classification (NCBI taxonomy): domain Eukaryota; kingdom Metazoa; phylum Arthropoda; class Arachnida; order Ixodida; family Ixodidae; genus Rhipicephalus; species Rhipicephalus appendiculatus. Next base: position 635,589 of record JALIZH010029965.1, read on the forward strand.
TAATATAAAATAAAGCGCCGCGGTGCTTTAGGGGTTATGGTGCTCGACTGCCGACCCGCAGGTCGCGGGAGCGAATCGCGGCCTCTGCGGCCGCATTTTCGATGAAGGTGAAAATGCTCGAGGCCCGTGTACTTAGATTTAGGTGCACGTTAAAGAACCCCAGGTGGTCAAAATTTCCGGAGCCCTCCACTACGGCGTCTCTCATAATCATATCGTGGTTTTGGGACGTTAAACCTAAACAATTATTATTAGTAGTAATATAAATTTTCAGCCAACCACGATGTGGGGAATATCAACAACGAAGTCGGCTGGCCAGTAAAAAAAAGAAAAAAAAACGCCCTTTAAAAGAGAAAATTTTGTGAATGCGGCCCCAGGGAAATTAGTATAGTGTGATGTTGAAGAAAAAGAAAGGCAGTCACATGCTAATACACGCAGGACCAAGGTTGCATTGTTGCCGTGTTTGCACCGTATGTAGCATTACACCTTGCGAGTGACTTCCGAAGGCGAGAAATGGCAGGCGGGGTCGCATCCACAACGCTGCCTCGTCACATCGCAACCCATTTATCTCGGTTGACAAGCAATTCCGACCGGAGTTACAAAATCAATGTTTGGGGTTGGCAGCAGTCACGACAGCCATTCTACACTGCCAGTAGCCGTGTTCTCAAATATGTTGAAAATTTGCACTCAGTCAGATATGAGCCACTGGTGCAGTGGGGCAGCTAGGCGATCAGAAGTGCGAGAGAGCTTTTTATGGGTGAAGCAAGCTTTGTGATAATACACTTTTTGCTAATCGGAGCCATATTGACACCAGTTCTAGGAAGCAGGGGCATCAAAATAATCTGAATGTGCACAAATTCGCAATTCCAACAGTGCCGCATCAACATGGCTTGATTTCTAACCGAAACAATGTTTAACATATCGCGAACGAGGCAGAAGCAAGAGAGCAGTGAATTAAGTTACTCACCGTCCAGAGTCCCGACTATCTCGGCATCGGTAAGCCTCGCTGTTTTGTCAGCAACCCTGAACTCCCGGGGACACGCAGGCGTTGTCCACAAACCACCGCCACCGATGGTCGGCAACTTGCTGTTGGACCACGTAGACACCGTTCCCAGGTGAACTGCCACCATAGATAAACGCCAATGGCAAATAAAACATATCGGAGCAGGTTATAAGACGTAAAGACAGAGGCTTTTTCGTCCCTAATTTCTGGGTACTGAGGATCGTGAAAAGTACAGAAAGCCAAGGTAGACGCGATCAATCTGGTGTGCACTCAGAACTGCGTTTATATCCTTTACGTAAAGGTGAAAAAGCTAAGTAAGTATCAACACAATCCTATGTGAATGCAAGTAAGCTCTGCTTGCACTGGGTAGTCTGTCTGCTTGGGTCAATTGGTGTTGCGTAAAAGTGTATGAAGGCTTTCGTCTGCTACAGTTGAAAACACACTGTGTTTCTTCGTGAGCATCTGCAGCTGTCGAAGTATACGCGTTCAGAGTTGCAGGAATCGAATGAGGCATGTGCCTCCTTAATTTTTTGTAAAGATGCGCATTTGAGGTGAAACTGACGCATTAGAACAGCCTGAAGCAAGGATAATGATGGTTTCGAAAATATGTGTACGCATAAGCAGACCACACAGGACACGTACGATGAGCACACGACTTCTATGCGACATGAGTAAAAAGCAGCGCAAGTGCTTGTCGTTCTCTTTTTGTGTATACAGATGTAATAACGTTGTCGTAGGTATAACTTTATATGTACAACAAAACTCGCTGAAGTAAATATGGAGGCTATAAGCTTTCTTTGGTATTGCCTCTGTCGACTCGCAATTATTGTGTTGCTTCTATGTTACAGATGTGAAAATCGCACCAACCGGCCACCGTGGGTCCGTACACGTGGTCTACCACAGCGTGTCCTTGGTCCAAGTGCCCGTACGGCTTCAGCGTGTGCATCACGTTTTCGGCCGTGTCCCGCTGCGCGTACTTGCTGGCCACCAAGCCCTTGAGCACGTGACCCAGGGCGATGCTCATGGTCGCGTTGTGGGCCACGCCGACGACGCCTTGCTCCCGCACGCTGCACAATGATGGAGCTTGGCAGGAGTGTTCGATCGTGCTTCGTAGATCAAGCGAGTCAAACGAATCAAACAAAAATAAACAGTGATAGTTCGCGCACTCGCCTGCCAGGAGAGGTTAAAGAAAAGGAAACGTTAGGCTCTGGATTACGCCATTCCTTCGCGTACCGAACCCTCAACCTCAACAGCGCGACGCCTATGTTAATTAGCCTTTGCGGCTGCTGTGAGGAGTGGTTATGCAAGCATATCTGCGCATATGCAGGACAACTTTATTACTGTGCTTATAGCCAAAGATAATATTGTTATGGCCAACTTAAACCATCCCGAGAATAAGTATCGCAGATGCTTCATAAATCAAGGATGTGCGCTGAAGATGATTCTTGTACTTTACTAGATGCCACAGCTCGGATACCCCAGTAAGGTAATGCCACCATAGAGAAAAATATACAAATGCACACTGTTTTTTAGCGTTCCTACACTTCGAATGGTCGATTTATGCGGCCTCGGGCTACGAAACTGATATCCCTCCGTGTTAGCCAAGGTAGTCAAACGACCTCATCAGAAAGGTTGGGTTCAATCTCCAGACAATGTGAAAATTTTCTTCAACCATGATGCGTCCTTCTGGACAAACACGCGCAGTTAGCCACTGGAGCTGCATGATTCTTCAATAGCTAACACATTTGTGTTTCACGAATTTCACTCCGCCAGTGAGATATATATATATATATATATATATATATATATATATATATATATATATATATATATATATATATATATATATATATATATATATATATATATATATATATATATATATATATATATATATATATATATATATGGGGTGTTCTAACTGACATTAGCCAAGGTATTGTGCGTTTCGTTTTTCAGTCATGTTTTCGTTCGTATAGGCACACCACTGAAGTGCGACACATCACTGTTGGCGAAAGTGAGTACATGAGCAAACATCGTATGGGTGTAAATATCTGCAGTGTGCAAGTTTTTCATTGTCTTTTCTTTAAGCTCAGCTAAACCTAGCTGGGACACTCCATATAGGAGGATTCTTATCTTCCACAGTGCTAAAGTGCTCTCACTTCTTCAGAAGACCGTTTCCGTCGTTGGGTTGAGGCCCACTGTTGAAAGTGTGTGATAGCATGTAGAAGAGGGCGCACTTTTCTTCGTCACTTAGGCTGGCCTCGTCGAATGGCTGCAGGGGCTGGGCGTTGCCTAGTATAGCCTCCATGACCGCCGCCTTGAGCTCACGCGCCGAGTCCACCACGAAACGCTCGCCGCCATTCCCCAGACGCTGATGGTCCACGAAGTCGATTGAAAACCTGCGCACACATGGTGTGTGGAATTCACTTGCGAAGCAACCGACGATGACATGAGAAAATGAAATCGTAGCTTATATGCGGAAAACTAAAAGCGTGATCGTGGACACTGCGTACAGAAGCACCCTAGTCTACAAAGACGGTCGACCAAGGGTTCGCTGCGGCATAGCGCGTTCGAGACAGCATAGCGCGTTTGAGGTTACTGGACATGCAACTCGGCGAAGGGCGCTTCATGCGGGCTAAACTAATGAGTTTACAGTATACACGGGCTATGTAACTTCTTTGTTTTTATGTGCTTAGCTGCTGAAAAGCTACGTAAAGCAGGCGGATGAAAGGAGCATTCAGGAAACTTGCGGTAGCATAAAAAAAAAGAAAGAAAGCCAAGCGATTGCTAGAGACAAAGCACTATAAAACGTAGAACTATTTTGTCCCGTTTTTATTACGTTCTCACTGATGCCAAAATTTAGGCTATGCCCGACTGAAGCACGAGCGAGAACCAGCGACATCTCTGAAGAGCCCTATCAAGCGCTGTTCGCGTTTACCAGAAATCCCTTCGAATTTATTTGAAAACTTATAGGATTGCCTGATCTGACACGATCTCTCTATCTTCCCGGTTTGGTCCCTTCATGCGACAGGTTCATTTTTCAATCAATTTATTTTTTTTCCATTTATGCCGTAATTGCTAGAGGCCAGGTTTCTAGGCATTAAAAAGCGTGTACTAGGCGCCAAAAATAGGCAGCCAAAACAACGTTCTGGGCCTTAAAATCATAAATATAGGCACAATAAATGTTTACATAAATGCAAGTAATTTCAAGCCCAAGACGTGAGCGACCTGTGTCTACGACCAACCGATCGCGCCATGTCAGCGCGGCGACGCATGCTGGCCGGCGCGTCCCATTTCATTGCTGCTTTAGCAGTTATTTTTCGAGAGTTAGCTGAACGAGAGTTTTATGTTTATAGTGTAACTTTGTTGAAACCCATGGAGTTCCAAACAGGCAATGTTGCCCGTTGACATGAATAGAAGTCTCAGACTGCACTCAAAAGCGAAACTTGAGGCTAAGTAGTGTTCATAAAGGCCCCGATTTTCGACAACAGGCATTTATAGGCACTTATAGGCATTTGCGCACAAACACCCAGAATTGGCATTTACAGGCACTATACAAATACTAGAAAAGCCATCTTTAACCTTTAATTCATGCTGATATATCATAGTGGGGTGACAGGAGCGCAAGGAATTAAATAGGCATTTGTCCAAAATATGGTCTCTAGTAATTACTATGCTACAGTTGAAACATACAGGTTATGTCCCCTATACATTAATTGGCTTCAATGTCTGCCCATTTGATTACACTCAAAATATTAGTTACGCACCCACACTCGTCCGTAGCAAGGAGCAGCAGCTGACAAGAAAATCCATCGACAAGCATCTTTTATTGCGTTTGCAACGGGGCATTGTCCTACTACTTCGTAAGTTCTTGAAGATCAGCGCCAGCCAAAAGACGTAGCAAAGAGGAGTTGCTCGCACAACGATCACTCGTTGTGTGCCACTTATCTCCTCGTGTTTTGGCTGGCTCCAATACTCAAGAATATGTGTAAACTGGCCAGATCCCCTCTCTCCTACTCTGTAAATATTCAGGTTATGTGTTTCATATTAAAGCGATGTGCGACCACGTTAACTGCGACGTCTTGAGCTCACCCGGTTTCCTGACGCCTCGTGACAGGCAGGTGATTCTGGGGCAACCCGGAAATATCTGACCAATGGTGAAGGACTAATGGCGAGGAAGATATATTGGAAATACTTTAGTCTCTTGTGTTCTGTACCTAGTAGTGCATAAGCAGTCGATATTGTTTTGAAGCGTTTTCTCGTTTTTCGTTGCATCGTGTCACAAAGAAGCGGTGCAGTGGGCATGGCCTAGAAGATTCCAACCAATCACGGACGTCTGTATTGCCGTTAGGAACGTAACGGAGTAGTAGCGTACGCATTTGGGCTGGTTGGTTCATGTTTACAGAAGTGAAAAACAGCGCTAAAACGACGGGACATGAAAGGACACAGGACAGGGCCCTGTCCTGTGTCCTTTCATGTCCCGTCGTTTTAGCGCTGTTTTTCACTTCTGTAACGGAGTACTTTTACGTGATCCCTGTTAACCACTGAAACAAGTATCAGACCTACGTTACAATAACAACACCAACATGCTCAACTAATACACTAATTCAACAAAGCAGTTGTATGAGAATTGAGGAAATGGAATTTGACTGTTCACATACCGTGCGAGCAACATGGCCGCCGTGTCAGCAACGTCCAGGGCTGGGTGGGCGGCCTCGACTTTACGCACCAACGACGTGAACGCATCCAGGGTATGCGGCGTCGCTGATTCCGTGTGCACCGAGGACTCATTAAAACACGACGGCGCCACCTTGGCGTTGAATGTGGCGTAATCCATGAGCACCGCCCGCGTCACAGGGAGCGTCAGGGGAACCACAAATACTGAAATATCGACAGGAGCCAGAAAAACCATATTCAATACACCGCATTTTGTTATGAAAGCGCCTCGTGACACTGACAGACCACATAGTTAATGGGTCTTTATGATAGGAAGCGCGGAGAAGCAACGCGAAGGCAGTAGGCACGATAGCTATTTTCTATAGGCAATATATGCTCGCTTCGACCGATCGCCCACAACTGTCTTTTTTCACTCTAATGTAGAAGACAAAAGGCGGGGGGGGGGGGGGGGGGAGGCTACAACCATCATTTATTTGAATATTGGAATCGACAAAACACGACTAAAATATATGTCACACGTGTTCGGTTCCGATGGCTACGCCAGCTATTCATGTACGCTTTGGAAGTGCCTTTCACGAAAAATAGGAAAGGTAGGCATAACTGTAGAAAGACATAGCTGAATACTACACGCGTTAGGTGACGAATGATAAGTTGGTTAACAAGGTGATGAAGGTCGTGCACGACGCATAGTTTGGAACTCTATCATGTAAATACTTCGCACGTGAGGCGGACTTTGTCTGTAGAAGACACAACGTCACGTCAACGTCAGTTCTGATACAGTGCGTTTCCATTTGCGCAATGATTGTTTTAATAAGCTCGGTAAGAAAGCTCAAGAGTGGAATTCGCTACTTTGGTATGCCGAAATGAAGAACTCATTTCGGTGCCAAATATGCAATTGTACAGTTAGTAAAGAAATTGCGTTTACAAGCGGGGGGGGGGGGGGGGGGGGCGATTTCGATATATTATGTCATAGCCACTGGATGAAAAAAGAAAGAACCGATCCCACGTATTGTGGGAATCGATGTAATCCGAAGCAGCCAGCAAGGAGCAAATCATGCTGTATATAACATGCATTTCATGATTTACACCTGTCATTTATATTCGTCATACAGTCATATCACGAAAACCAATCGTGGTGTATATCAATGCAGCGAAGCGGCCAAGAGCGCACCATGAGCATGGCATGTAAATCAAAAGAGTAGCTGCTTGGGCTGGTTGGTATTGCATTTTTTGAAGAAATATAGTTTCTTAGTGCGCAGAACGTTTTAGAAAGGAGTCAGATAGGAAAGAGCGCACACTTACAACCAATTTATTGCACAGATTGGCGGGAATATATATACATCAAGAGGGCGAGAGTATGACACACAGAAAAAAAGGGGGGGGGGGAATAATAGCGCATGCGCCAGAACATCTTATTCAAACTAGATTTACATTTTAACTTAAAAGATACTTGTACTCATTGTCCAACAGATTAACAGACGGGGCACTTACACACTCAGTTCCGGCCTTGCGTATCAAAAAAGCTTCATGTATTTCACGTGCCCTCTTGTCCCTATATCTCGCCATTACGCGGCATTCATCAAACATCGGGGTGCACCCACAATTGGCACAGTGACTTGCCAAGTGGCTGCCCACTGATCCGCGCATGAGATTTGCATGCTCCCTAAGGCGATCGTTCAGACACCGCCCTGTCTGACCGATGTAGTATCGACCACATGACAAAGAAAGGTGATACACAACGCCTATAATACATTCAACGAACATTTTTGTATGCCTCTTATTACACCGAACATTTGAAGATCCTTCGGAGTTGACTCTTTTGCACAAGGACCCTAGCTTGTTTTTTGCCGTGAAAACGACCTTCACCCCAGTTTTTTCAACAATCCTTTTTAGGCAGTGTGAAACTTTGTGCACATAAGGTATGACAAACTTTCGGCTTTGGCTCTTCCTGAGTTGCGTGCTTTGCATTCTTTCCGTGCTTCATTTCATTCAGAAGTGACTCTGCAATGCCTGAGAGCAATTGATCAGGAATCGATGTTTGATGAATGCCGCGTAATGGCGAGATATAGGGACAAGAGGGCACGTGAAATACATGAAGCTTTTTTGATACGCAAGGCCGGAACTGAGTGTGTAAGTGCCCCGTCTGTTAATCTGTTGGACAATGAGTACAAGTATCTTTTAAGTTAAAATGTAAATCTAGTTTGAATAAGATGTTCTGGCGCATGCGCTATTATTCCCCCCCCCCCCTTTTTTTTCTGTGTGTCATACTCTCGCCCTCTTGATGTATATATATTCCCGCCAATCTGTGCAATAAATTGGTTGTAAGTGTGCGCTCTTTCCTATCTGACTCCTTTCTAAAACGTTCTGCGCACTAATAAACTATATTTCTTCAAAAAATGTAAATCACGTTGTACATGACATACATGTCATGATTTTCATGTTACCACCTGTCACTTATGTTCGTCATACAGTCAAGTCACGCAATATCCATTTTGGTGTATATCAAGCCAGCGAAACGGCCGCGAGCGCGCCATGAGCGTGGCATGTAAGTCATGCTGTACATGACATATCATGATTTTTATATTACCACTTGTCACTTATGTTTGTCATACAGTCACGTCATGAAATACCGAACTTGGTGTATATCAAGCTAGCGAAACGACTATGAGCGCACAATGAGCGTGGTATGCAAGTCATGCTGCACATGACACGCCATGATTTCTATATTACCACATGTTATTTATGTTCGTCATACAGTATCGTCACGCAATACCAAATTTGGCGTATATCAAGCTGGCGAAACGGCCGCGAGCGTGCCATGAGCGTGGCATGGAAGTCATGTTCGACATTACATGATTTCCATATTACCACTTGTCGTTTATGTTCGTCGTACAGTCACGTCATGCAATACCAAATTTCATGCTGTACATGTCGTACAAATCATGTTGTAGATGATATGCACGTTACGATTTTCACATTACCACCTGTTATTTATGTTGGTCATGCAGAAATGTCTCATCATACGAATTTTTGGATATATCAAGTTAAGGAAAAGGCCGTAGTAGCACCGCGGCCATGGCGTGTACATCATGCCGTTCATGACAAGTTAGTCATGATTTTCATGATATGACCAGTCAATCATGTTCGTCATACAGTCATGTTATGCTATGCTAATTTTGGTATAAATCCTATTAACGGTACGGTGTGGAGAGCACAATGTCGTTGGCGGCTAAATAGATAGATAGATAGATAGATAGATAGATAGATAGATAGATAGATAGATAGATAGATAGATAGATAGAACAACGAAGCGCTCGCGTGCCAAGTGCCGGTGCCATTCGCGACGAGCGGCTTCTTCCTCGAGCGCACATGAAGTCTTGCCGATATTCTAAAAAAGTGTGGCGCACATAAACTCCCGCTCTTATACCCGTAGCCGGTCGCGTTGTCTTCACCACGCCTCTTCGTTTCGCCCCTAGGGAGCCTTTTAATTGGTTTCCTCCTCCTCCGTCCCCCCTCCTCCACATCCTCTCTCGTCGTCTGCACCGGCACATTCCTTTCGCCGAGCTGCGCAACGACAACGGCGAAGGGTCGACGAAGAACGGCTCCACTATTGAAAAAAATGTTTTCAAATGCGAAGCATTTCTTAGCGAACATCGACGACTTTGAGCGTATCTATCTATCTATCTATCTATCTATCTATCTATCTATCTATCTATCTATCTATCTATCTATCTATCTATCTATCTATCTATCTATCTATCTATCTATCTATCTATCTATCTATCTATCTATCTATCTATCTATCTATCTATCTATCTATCTATCTATCTATCTATCTATCTATCTATCTATCTATCTATCTATCTATCTATCTATCTATCTATCTATCTATCTATCTATCTATCTATCTATCTATCTATCTAGCCGCCTACGACTTCGTGCTTTCCTGGCCGTATCGTTAATGGGATTTATACCAAATTTCGTGTGGCATAACATCACTGTATGACGAACATAATTGTCTGGTGATATCATGAAAATCATGATTAACTTTGACTAACTTGTCATGAAAAGTATGATTTACATGCCACGCTCATGGCGCGCTCGCGGACGTTTCATTAGCTTGATATGCACCAAATTTGGTATTGTGCAACGTGACTGTATGGCGAACATAAATGACAAGTAGTAATATGGAAATCATGACATGTCATGTGCGACATGACTTGCATGCCACGCTCATGGCGAGCTCGGGCCATTTCATTACCTTGATATACACCAAATTTGGGATTGAGTGACGTGACTGTATGACGAACATAAATGACAAGTGGTATGGAAATCATGACTTGTGATGTGCGACATGACTTGCATGCCACGCTCATGGCGCGCTCGCGGCCGTTTCGTTAGCTTGATATACACCAAGTTTGGTATTGAGTGACATGACTGGATGACGAACGTAAATGAAAAGTGGTAATATGGAAATCATGACCTGTCATGTGCGACATGACTTGCATGCCACGCTCATGGCGCGCTCACGGCCGTTTCGTTAGCTTGATATACACCAAATTTGGTATTGCGCGACGTGACTGTATGACGAACATAAATGACAGGTCCTAACATGTAAAACATGATATGCAATTTATGTAAAGCATGATTTTCTCTTTCCTGGCTGCTTCGCATTACATCGATTTCCCACAGTGCGTGGGATCTGCCGGCTTTTTTCTTCACCCAGCTGTCGCGACGTGGTATTATGGGACGGCGGCAAGCTGTACCTAACTATTAACAATATACGGGATGTTTCTAAGAATCATTTAACTAATGCTTTAAAAAATAAGTGTTTTCAGGAAAAGAGGAAATTCGTTTAGAACAGGCGTCGGCAACCTTCTGAGGCGGAGGGCCAAATTGCATGACGCCGACACAGCGGGGGGGCTGCACGGAACATTGGCGAAGGGGGGGGGGGTAGGGGGGGGGGACGGAGAAAGGGCACTTGCAGGCCAAGCCTTAAAATTCGGCGAATTGACACTAATTTGTAATACTGGATTAAAGTATGCTTATTTTCAGCGTGCATGTCACGAAGTTGCAATTAAACATAGGCTACAAGCCAAAATCCCATTTTAGGTCAAAACTGGCATGTCGGCCTTCATAGAGGAAGCGGTAAGGGAAAGGGGGAGGAGGCTTGATGCCGTGCCGGGAGCCGCATAAAGCGCTGGACACATGGTGCGATTCGGTATCCGATCCGACGTGCGGGGCCGCACGCGGCGTACGACGATTCACGACACATGGGGCGAACGAGCAATCAGCGCGCAGGCTCCGTCCACACACGGCACCTCAGCTTGCACGCTCGGAAAACATCGTATCCTCTTCATTAAGTACAAAACAAACAACCTCACACAGTGATGCTTCGTTCTCTAAGAACATTGCCAACAAAGCTGCGCCTTCGCGAGCTACAATCCTCGCAACAGCTCACATTCACTCACGACTACGAGCGTAGGCCTAGCTAGGCGGACGCTCTCGATAGCGCCGCTCGAGTTCAAACGCGAGCTGATTGTCGAGCGCTTATTTTTGCCAACACGATAAAAACTTGTGCTCTTATATGACGCGTTTACACGCGCAATTGGTGTTATCGACGGCCTCGATGTGAAGAGCAAGGGTGGGAACGAAGCGAGCCGGTTCGCCGAGACGGCCGGTGCCAATGTTTACCTGTGAAACAGCCTTCCATCACGGCTCACTATCTCGTTGGTGGTTCGGAAACGGAAGTCGCCTTGCAGAAATGGCACACTGCAAGCATCACTTTATTCACTCATGAGGTATTTCACGTCAGAAACAGTCTATCCAATGTTTTTAATGCCACCGACAACGGCGATATCCACAAACACCAGGACGATCTGAGCCATCGCAGCGGCGAGGAACGAACCACCGGCACGGGTTGGCACGGGCGCCACCAGTGGCGCCGCTTGTCGAGCTCCCGCGCTGCCATTGGCTGCGGCCGCCCGACCGGAGCGGCAGCCGCGCGGCAACATTCAGCAAGTTGGATGCCCGTGCGGCGTGCGAATCGGCGACGCATGCTGTTGGAACCTGTTGGACGTCTGTCGTATGCGGCTGTTGGCACGAACAGCCGTACGGCAAATCGCATCCGAATTCGCACCATGTGTCCAGCACTTAATACCGCCATGCGGGACGCATGCGGCCCGCGGGCCGCAGGTTGCCGACCGCTGCTTTAGAAGAAATTGTCAGGTGGGGCGAACGTCCATAAAAGCTGAAATCACGTGAATTACAATTTAGCCAAGTAAACTTTCCGAATCGCATTCTTAAGGAATGATTTTACGGCACGTATTAGTAGCAATAAATATTACGCGGTGGCTCTGCATGGCATGCCTGCTTTAAGAACCGAAATACGAGCTAGTTCATACATACACATATTAGAAACTTCGAGTGCTAAAGGAAAGGGGGGTAGCAAGTAGATACGGTGCGATAGTTCCTGGTGTTGCCCCTAGGACGGTGCGCATGTGCAGCGGGTGACGTGCTCCGGTTGGGTATATGTTTGATCCTGCCTAATAAAGCTTTCAATTGATAGTAGCGCTGATGTCGTTCCCTCCGTCTTTGTCCCTGCCTTAGTTTGCACTCAAAGTTTCTAAGATACCTGCTTGAAACGAATTGTTAAGGTGACATCAATTTAGAGATATTAATTTTTAAATATGCGATGAAAGACATTGGTGTTCCATGTGCTTCACTGCACAAAATGGCTGTTTGTTAGAAGGGTAACCGAAACTACAGCACATATTTACCGCAATTTGGATTCAGAACACCGCGAAATCTGCTCAAATAATGTCGCGATTCTTTGCATGCCGAAGATTCTGTTACGAGTGAATATGCATTGCAAGTCCCCTGGCTGCAATCCATTGCAGCATCAATATAGATTTCTTTCTCTCTCTTTCTCTGTATTTCCTTCTCTCTCTCTGTTTTTTCCTTCCTTCTTCCCGCTATGTTCTCGTTCTCTCGCCTAGAGTAACGCAACTATATGGTCCCCAGAAATGCTTGCTCTGCTAGCGTGCCTGGATAGCGGAGTGTTTATGGCTCTCGCCTTCGGCCCGTGGATACTCGGTTTCGAATTCCGGCCAGGCCAAAACATTTGATTTTGTTTTATTTGTTTATTCTCCTCCTCTCCACTACCCTTCACCTTTCCTCTTACTTTCCTTCCTCCAACGCGTTGCCAGGTGCTGACGTTCCAGGTGATTGCTAGGAAACGCACGGTGACTTCAGAGCTAGGCGATGTTCTGCGAACGGTTTGCATCCGAACGTCGAGCCAACGCCTCTTAGAAGAACTATGCCTGGAACGACTCCCTCTTTTCCATAGGGAACGTCACCCTCTATTCCTGCCAGCGCGCAATCTCGAAGGCCATGCCTCCTGCCGCATGTTACGACCGGATGCCGCGGGAGAGCGCTCACCACCATACCGCTAAGTCACGTGACATAATCTTGGCAGCTGCTCGGAGGCAACTGTGAGAGCCTTGCGTGTTCACAAAGGGCTACCGTCAGAGGCGCTCGCCTACCTACCGGATGGGGATGGTAAAATCTGAGGGTAGGCAGCGCGTTCACGGCTCAGCTTCCAGGCATAGTTTTGTTTAAACTGCTGTTGATAAAACAGAATAATTTTCCATCCCTACTTGCTTGCGTCAAGGCGGATGCTCAAGGTCGGATTCGTCGGACGATGATATCGACGACGACATGCATGTCGTCGTTACCGCTGGACGCGGCCGCACGTTACGGTGGTACTGGCACCGCAAAGCGGAGGCGCAAGCGTGAAATGTAGCCGACGACATATCGGTTTGTTGACGTAACTGTTTTGGCACTCTAGGGCATGTTTTCATACACGTGGTACTTATTTGTTTTGACACCCGGAGGTTTTAAAACTATTGGCGACAATTTCTGAAATCGTGAAACGCGTCCCGTAAATTTGGGTGATGTTAAATTATTGGAGAATCTACATTGCACTTGCCAGCCGTTATGAGGGTCTCCGCGAAACGGCCCTCCGCAAAATAATAAAATTTTCATGGAATGCTGTTGGGGTATACACTATTTTAAAGGCGTTCTGTTATGTCTGATGAGGCACGGGCACGTTGCAAAGTTACGCATAAATGCGGGTGGTCACTTACCGACGCTGTAGAAAGCGAAAATTGGAGTCATTCTGAAGATGGCTAGGCTGTGCATCCCGACAAAGGTCCTTGAATTCATCCAGAGTGACAAACACGAGCACGGTTGGAGTGTTCTTGACTTCTTGATACCTTGTCCAGTGGGAAGGCGTTATGTTGCTGAATAATAATAATAACAATAATCAATCATTTCTTTATTTAACGTGTCCAGGAAGTGCGGTAAATTCGTGCTGGCGCACGCAAACATGCAAGAGGAAATTGCTGACAATAAACAATGCAATAAAACAATCTGCAGGAGAAAATATAAATAAAAAATGCCAGAATTCAGAATAAAATAGCCATGACAACCAAGCAGAAATACAATAACATAACGTGCGACATATAGAACGCCAATGATAAATGAAATCAGGTACGATGCGCAAGGTAGCCTGAAAAATAAAGCAGGAAAGAATATGTATAAAACTGTGATAGTATCAAAAAGTCAGAAAGCACGGAGAAAAATAATGAGCTGTGAAACGCATTGAGATTACGAAAGGAAGAATTATACCGACTTTGTATTCTGTGGATGGTGGAGTGTTGGCAGAACAGGGTGGGTGCTTAAAATGGTCTGTACTCTCTGCATCTGTTACATTGAATTCGAAAATCAATACAAATGAGCAGTTCAGGGCAGGATGTGATACCGTGAATAAGCTTGTAACAGAAATTTCACATCAGTGAGATTGCGTCGTCAGTGAATTTGTGGCAATGATAATAATGCAATAGTGTTAGGACGAGATCCAGAGTGATTTCTACCAAACGATTGTTATATATGTTTAGAAATTCTTTTCTTGACTCGCTCACTGCTGTTACTGCTGGACTTAGAAATGCCATTTCATATCCCATGACATATTGTATTTGCGGTGTACAGTTTGTGGAAGGGTAAATGAGAAATGAATTCGATACATATTTCGCATGCACAGCCGAGGGAACGAACGAACTGTGAGCAGAAAAGTGTAAGGTACTATAAAAGACAACATCATGACTATTGATCTCACAAAACTTACTTAACGACACAGATCATCGAACGAGCGCATAGAGTGAGCACACAGTGCGAAAACATTACATAAGGACACAGAGTATGAAAATTATACGCTAGACGTCTTGCGAGGGAAATTCATGGCTTTGGCCATCGAAATATTGAGGACCAGGTTATTGCTCTTGCAGCATTAAGAGAATTGTACAAACTGACTACAGCTAATGACAGTTGTCTGTAGAATGAATTTAAGTATCTTGATGTCATCGACATATATGCGGATAGAAGAATTCGGAATGGTGAAAGAGTCGTAACAAAAATTAAAAGCAGGAGTGAAGCTAATTAGTCGGACCTGGAGGAGCCACTAGAGATATTTGGTCACTTACGGTAACATAACATGATCTATCAAGAAGATAGCTAACCATGCAGGAGATTCCCAAGTGAAGGGTCGACATCAGAGTGCATAAGTTCATTTGGCGCTCTTTGGCCATCATTGGCCCTTGCGCCACAAAACACTACATATCATCATCATAATCAGTGCATAAGTTCATCCATAAGCGGTGAGTGGCGGACTACGTCAAAAGCCTGGCTATAATCACTATAAACGGTGCCGACTTGCGCTCTCCAATGTGCAGGTCTGGAGATCTGTGGCATGAAACTAGCAAGATCTCTGCTAATTGAGCGGCCAGTGAGCAATATGTGTTGGTTATGAATCAATGAGTTTTTCATACCAAATGGAAGATCTCGCTCTTAGACCGTTGATGGGGCACAGAATCGGGCAATAATTTGAGACATGAGTTTTACAGCCAGGCTTAAATTCAGGGAAAATACACGCAGTTTGCCACATGCTAGGATATGTGGAGATATTCAATAAGTTCTTAAATACAGTAGTTAGTAGTGGCACAAATATACAGCATAAGCTTTTAGTATGGCTGACGGGCATGCCATCTGGGTGCCCATGTTAATGACGCTTCAAGCGCTTGACGTATTTACACATGAGCTTTTTCATCTTCAGACAGAGCATTGTAGTAGGAGTCTGAATTTTTGTAACGGGATAAAAAATGCGCTGCAATACAGTCTAGCTCTAACGTATACTTCATTTGAGTCTACTAGTCGCAAGGACTCTCCACTTTTGCTAGACCGTTTGCGTATACAGGGTGCCCCAAATATCACGCAGCACGATTTAAGGAAAGACGAAATCCGTCGCGATAAGGACACCTACTTCATATTGTTCCCAGTATACTGTAGTAGCTACTACTAATATTTTCGTTAATGAGGTTTAGTTAACTAGTCTTAATTATATCTCCAACTCGATAAATACTCACCTAATTCTTCAAATGTCAATGAGGCATATGTAGGCATGTTAAAATGACGTCAAAGTGCGCTATTTTCGGCAACGTGCTAATTACGTAGTCATTTTTTCTGGCTGATAAAGAAAGCACACGAAATATGAACACTAACACGTCACTTGCTACCTAACATTGATCCTGTTTGAGGGCGTCGCTTCCTGAGGTGCGCTGCAGTCTAGTCATGTGCCATTTTTTAGATTTCACGGCCTTTATTAATTAGCCGAAAGAAGCGAGCACGCAATTAGTACATTGTTGAAAATAGCGCAGTTAGATGTCATTTGAACATGCCTACGTATGCCTCATTGACATTTTAATGAATAGGTGAATATATGTCGAATTAGAAACATAATTAGAACCAATTAACTAAAGCCCACTAACGGAAGAGTTAGTAGTGGTTGCTGCAGTATACTGGGAGCAATATGCACCAGGTGTGCTTCGCGGAATGACGTTCGTCTTTCTTTAAATCGTGCTGCGTGATATTTGGGGACACCCTGTACACTTCCAAAAGTCTGCCGGCCGCTCAAGGGCGCTTTTTCTAAGAATGAGATATATTACCTGTGATCCCCGCTTCAATAGGAGTTTACTGAGAGTTCAAAAAAAAAAAAAAAAAACACTCCTCCTTTCACTAACTGGAAGGATAACTTTTAGGCTTCATGTGCGCGCGATCTTCATGCTTTGGTCCACTTATAGGTTCACGTGAGAACCAGTGGGCTTATTTACAGTGTTTGTGTGCGTAAAGGGGAATGAAATTGTGCATAGTGTTCAAGATGAGCAGCGTAAACAGATAGACATTATTGTCAAGATTGGTTTTGTAGGTAACCAGCAACCAATCAATGGTGGAGAGGTCATAGGTCAAAGCAGCGCACCCCGAAACTGCCATCGCCCTGTAAAAGTTTTGCAGCCTACGTCCGAAAATTCTCGCTTCTCACACTACAACATGAAATTTGTGTTTTGCGTTTACTACGTTAATGCTAACCTTGACGTCCACACTAGCTAACGTAACCGGCATGGAACTCTTCTTGGCGAAAGACACAAAAGCATTATTAGACTGGGGTTCCCCAACCAGAGATTGTATGTTACATTCAATGTAAGCCAAAGTGAGATAAAACACGTGCTCGCGGAGCCTCACACGCTGGAAGAGCGAGTAAGGGAGCGGTAAGTATAAGTTAGGCTGCTAAAAGTGCATGCGTAACAGTTTCAGAGGGCGGCAGCTACCGAACCTCGATCCAGGCTGGGCCACAAATAAAATCTGGCAATACAATTTTGTTGAAGTCAAGCCACCAGAGTGAACTTCTGCTGCAGCGAAAATAATTAAACCGGTAGATCAAAGCGCAATGCAAAATGAACAGCCAGTAAAGGCACTGAAGCCAGCACCTGAGCATAGACTGCTTTGGCCCGTTATATTTTGTGAACAAAGCAAATGAGGACACATAATATTGAACCCATGTTGTGACTGACAATCGGATTTTGATTGAAAGTTTTCGTTAAAAGTGGGAACACAATTTACTAAATATTGCGTTTTTTGAAAATTAGCTATTTCTAAATAAAAAACCTCTCTTTTTTTCTGTATTTGTCACTTTATTGAAGTTTCTGTGTGGACCAGAAAATGCTCCAAGGTGATTCATGCTAGCAAAAATTCTCTATTTGAACCTTGTCTGACATTTTATAGAAAAAAACGAAAAGTGCTCAGCATAACAAAAGCATGGATGTAAGTGAAGGTGATGCCTATTGAGATCAGCAGATGAAAATTTAGACACAACGGTAAATACGGTAAAGAATTACGGAATGGCCGCGCCGTCACCTTCAAATACACTCCTGGCGCGCTGGGAACGTTCTTTGCGAAAAAAACTTATTATTTCTGTGCAGCTTTAATATGCCTAAATAACATATAAAAATCTAGGTAAAACAAAAATCCCGAGCGACGTGCGAGTTCGATCTCTTGTGGACTCACCCGGTAGAAAATATGGCTCACCTCAATGCAGGCTCCCAGAAATTGCTTCCGGTAGCATTGACCACACCGTTCGCGACCGACGTGGCGCGTAGGGCAGGATAGTTGTGGTGCACGCCGCTCCGATGTCGGTTCACTCGCAGACGCCGGCTAAGGCATCTCATTTCCGCCGCGCGAGCTTGTTCCTTTGTGAACCACCGAAGCGGCTGCATATCCCCGCGAACCTCGCCACACGCAGTGAGTCGACGACACCGACGACCACCGAGCGGAGTCCTCACTCTTTTGCATACTCATGCGCAAATGACGTTTCGGATCGCTGCAGCCGCTGTCGCATGCAGCCAGAACACGGGTGCTGTGTTGGGCACTGCGAAGTGGGCCGTCTTAAGGGATGCCGTAAGTGCAGAATTAAGGTGACCCCATGTATGACAATGTGTGCTGAGCAACGGTCACTGACGTTGGGAGGAGGAGCGGGGTAGATGAGCTCTCCGCCTGCATAATGACAGGTGAGACACCTCTTTTCTAATCTTGATGCCTGCATTTCATACTCGCGTTCTTGGATACGTATGCAGTTGCTGCGTACGGTGGGTCCCGTAGTTTCCGTTATGGAGCAGAGCAGGTAGCAGTGTCCTCGATATAGACAGCTTTACGAACTTTTACCAGCGAAGCTGTTTAAGCTAGCCGTAATTGGTGCGGCCTATGGGTATGTGCCGCTCGGCCTATGCGAAAAACTATCCTCATCATAAACGGGTATGTGCCACTAAAATTGGGTAAATCTCACTACTCGAACGCTTGGTTTAAGCGCCACTTTCTGTCTCTGGAGTTCGGACATCCGTGTCGTCTGTCACTGTCTGTGGTTTAACTCGATCCTCTCTGCGCTGAGAAGCAGCATATAACAAACCTAGCATCACCTAGCTAGAGCATAGCAACGGCCTAGAAGCAACTTAGAAGCAGCCTGCATCACCTAGCCAAGTCCTAGACACAACCTAGAAACAACCAGATTAGTCTTCAGAATCGTCCAGTTTCGCTGTTTCAAGCCTTGCGCGGCTTAGTACAAGTTTCGCCAATTTTTTTAACGTTCGAAAATTTTTAACAAGTCTTCTGGGGGGAAGAGCTCGATGCCCGAGGGTGCTTATGCGAAAGCAGACACATTTCTCGCGTCATCTAGTGGTCGATAAGATTGTTATAACCGTTATTACTATTAGTCTTTTTTTTTTTGCTGACTTAGCTATAGGTCACCAAGTTACTTGTAACTGATGCATCGAGTCGCCGCGAACATGACACTTGAACAATTATATGGTTCGGGGGACACTCGAAAGAGGCGCCATGGAGCCGCACTGAACTGAACGCGGCTTTTTGGTACCACGTAGTAGGTACAGATGCTCGCAACGAAGCGCAGTCTTTTCGCTGAGTCATAACAGAAACGCTCATGCACTTAAAAACAAAAACGAGCATAGCAGCGTGCGCGAGCGAATACCCGTGCTACAATGAACGGCCTAATTGATAATAATAGGAGACCGTTGTTCCCGACAAAAATTAGACATCCGAGTGAGTATTAAATATTACAGCGAAAGCTGTTATGAGATCACAAGAAGGGTGCCGAAGTTGTCCACTGCCGCCGCCGCCGCCGGTGTCCGTAGCCGCTATCACGCGAAATAAGAAAAAAGACAAAATAAGAAAAAAATATCTAAGATGGAACGGGGTTCGAACCTGGGTCCTCTCCTTGGCATCCCTGTATTCTACCACATAGACATGCCGGAGCTCGAAACTCCTGCACACAAAAACCCTATACAAGCATTATGTCGGGAAGGAACCGCGGTTAACATACGTAATATAGCGTGATAGAAGAGAACCGAAATCGCACATATCTCCCCGTAAGGGAACCCTGAAAAGTATGCGAAGCACTCGGGATCGTTCTTACCGTAAATCACCCGTGACATTGCCCCCTCGCGCATGTAAATAAGTGACAACGCGTGTGTACAGCATATACAATGTGTTTTTGTCGTTGTTGTCGGCGTTGCCGCTTTGCCTTTCGCGGGCGAGAGCACGTTCACGATCGTTTTTATGCATGGCAGAAAGAGAATTTGTGATCTGGAACGCTCTTACTCTTCATCGTTATCAGCGTCATCGTGATAGTCATGACGTATAGTGGGTACGTTGCATGTGCTGTGCCGTGATGGCAGAAAGAGAATGTGTGGTCTAGAACGCGCTTATTCTTCATCGTCATCAGCGTCATCGTCATCGTCATAGCGCATAATGCATAGGTATTGTGAGAAACTCTATGGCATAATGGTTACCTTGCATGTGCTGCGCCGTGATGACAGCGCCATCGTCATCGTCATGTGGATACGGCGGACAGTGGGGGGGGACAGAGCTCGTTCATAAGATGCTTCGCATCTAAAATGCACAACCAGGCGTCACACAATATGAATTGCGTAACGAGTCGGTAGTTGAATGCTTGAAACCCTTTACAAAGGGCTCAGACGTAATTCTTCATTATAGTCAGCCACTGTATCATTTAAGGAGTAGTGGGTACCTTGCAAGCGTACTTGTATTAGTAGCCCCAAGAGAGTTAGCAACGGGTTCTAGAAATGGCGCTCTTCCACCTTTTGCTGTGACTGTGCTGCGCTTTCCGCGCAGGCCTGGCGTTCCTTTTTTTTTCGCCTCGACTTTGATGCTTCTAGAGTTAACAAAGAGCACAAATACACAAATATTTTCTCAAGCTTCTTGCTGCCGTAGGGCGAGTGCTACCACGACACTTGTATAGCTCAACCAGGGACTGTGGTCCCTGGTTGAGCAACTGTGGTCACCTTTTTTTTTACAGCGCAACTCTCTTTCAGGACCCTGTGCTGGTGTCGTCGGCGATCGCTAGAGCAGGCGACGCGACCATTGGGAAAGTGGATCCTCGTGAGAGGAGGAAAAGGAAGAAGATCACGGGATAGACCGCGATGAGGAGGTGTAGCTGAAGGGGGGAGTAAATAAAGAAATAAATAGAACGAAGCAAGTTTCCTTGGCAATGGGGGGTTTGAACCGATCCCGTGAATGCACGCTTGACTCGGAGAGAACGGTTTCGTTGACGAAAATACTAGGCCCATGACCATCTAGGATAAACCACGAAGCGATTAAAGTGCTTGAACGTTTTTTTATTAATAGAGCAATATCTGAGATGAATTATTAGTTCGCAACAGATTAGTTCATACCAATTTGGCTTTTTTATTATTAATTCCTTAAAAAAAACGACAACACCAATCCTGTATTTTCGTTTTTATGAACTATCTTAATGGCATTTGTTTCCGTTTTTGTCGTCGTTTTCTTTTTTTCTTCTGGCGCTAGACTCATCGCCATCCCCTCGTAGTGGGTTGAGCCATTCCTGCAGGACCCAACTAACCAACCCACCCACCCTTCCTCGAGGAGAAAGATCGTTCACTGCCATGCTGAACCTGTTCAGGACCAACCGCGGCAGCAAGGCTGCGGCCGGGCCCAGCGGTCTTCGAGTGCCGCTGGCGCCCGATCGGCGAGTGCGGGCACAGCCTCGTTACAAGGCAGCAGCTTGGCTGTTCTTTTTGCAGATGGAGAAGACACTGGGTCGATTCCACCGGGTTCTCAACCTGCCCAGCTTCGACTCACCAGCGGGCTCCCCCAGCGGCTCTTCCACGGTCATTAGCTTACCGTGGACCGGAAGCAGCCAGAAACAGGCGACGGGGTGCCCAGTCGGAGACCGCGAGTTCCGCGCCTGCCTGGACGACGAAGGGCGACTTTTGAAACCGCAAGAGCTGCGCCTCGCAGTCTACAAGGGCGGAGTCGAACCGTCTCTCAGAAAGGTTCACCGGTTGATTGATCTTTTAGGGTTCTCAAATCAATGTAGATGTATTTTGACCCAGTGGAACACTCCAGAGCAGGGGTCTCAAACACGCGGCCCGCGGGCCGCATTTGGCCCTCCGACCTTTCGCTAGCGGCCCGCGGCCCGCTTATAACAGTCTTGGCTTCATATTTATTTTATGACTTTGTGACTGACTGTGACATTGCTAAATGGCGCTCGCATTATTTTCTTGCCTATAATGATTAATCCCACGTTTTTTTTCGCGTAGGCTACACGGACGAGGCTGGTCTTGAGCTTGTTTTTTTTTTCTTGAGGCACCCCATGCGGTCATCTTGCATTGAAACATAACCGCGGTACGAAAACTCCGTAATGCCTTAGCGGCGTCCAGATTTTAGCCATTGTGGAGATCGGTAGATATGTTTGTGGAATCCTTACGCCAAATTTACTTCAGGAATGACACATATGAGTTATCGGAAAGGCCTTCTTTGAAATAGCAACGTTAACTGACATTTGAATGCACCGTGAAAGCGGTTTCCCTCCCCCGCCTCCACCTTCCAACTTCTTCAGTGTCCCTGCTCTTTGCAGGAGTACATTTTGTGACTGCGGCCCGGTAGCTGATGGGAGTTTGAGGCTCCTGCTCTAGAGCAAGATTTTCTGATATCCTTAAAGCCAACTCTTCTCGGCTTATGTCGGAATCAAGGCGTTCTACCTGAAGGACATTTGTTAGGAATGAGAGGAACATTTTACGATCTTCCGATACGTAAGGAGCGTATGCAAGCTCTCGAATATAAGTACGATATGGCATGGCCGCGTGGTTACCCTAGTGCCCTGATAGAAAGTCCGTTTGTGGAAAACTGTATATACTGTAACGGGTGTGTGCTTTCAAATAATGCCGGCATGGCGATTCGCAAAGGGACGCTAAAGCAAGGTAGCCTGCGCTCAAAAGCCGACCGAGAGCGAACAGATTGTCAACACGTTCTTCCCCCCTGCCCGGAGCTAATGAGAAGGGTGGGAATGTGACTCAGCTGCAAAATATAATCGGAAATATCCGCAGGTGATCTGGAAACACATCCTGAACGTGTACCCCGAAGGCCTGACGGGTCGCGAGAGGCTGGCGTATATGCGCCGAAAAAGCGACCAGTACTTCGAGCTACGCGCCGCCTGGAAGGCGGTCGTGGAAAATCCTGCGTACAGTGGCGACATCCAATCGGTCAGCAACATGGTGCGCAAGGATGTTCTCCGCACCGACCGCTCGCACCCTTTCTACGAGGGTGCAGACGACAACACCAACGTGGTCTCGCTCTTCAACCTACTCACCACGTTCGCGCTGAATCATCCGTCACTGTCCTATTGCCAGGTGAGTCAAAATTTGAAGCGCCTATAGCGAACGCTGCGCATGCAAGAAATATAGGTGTTCATGGTGCTGCGCCTGCCTCATACTTTGTGGAAGGTATATGGGGTGTTTCGCAAGAAAGTGCAGTAACATTGCACGTGGTTCTGGCTTATTCATTCAGGGCATGAGCGACCTCGCGTCACCTCTGCTGGTGGTCATGCGTGACGAGCCGCACGCCTACGTGTGCTTCTGCGCACTTATGCGACGTCTGGGACCAAACTTTGACGTGGACGGCGAAGCCATGACGCTCAAGTTTAAGCACCTGTCCGATCTGGTCGAACACTACGACTCAGCTTTCTTCAGGTACCTTCTGCTATCGCAACGCTGGTTATAATACATCTGCGCCATAGGCACACATATATTTATTTATCTCGGATGCTCCGCGTTCTCCTAGGACTAGCTCCTTTCGAAAGAATGTGTACCATACCAGTGGCTTTCCAGGTCACTGGCAACGCTTAGTGACACCACGCCCGTAGCAGGGTACCAATTGGCGCCAAACAAAATCATTGCCACATTGTAGGGCGCGGAGTCACCCTAATAGAAGTAATATTCAGTAGCAGAAACTTAGAACCACACCAGGCGCCAGAACACGTTCATTGCTTCATGAATGAGCGGTTTAAAGCTTCCCATCCGTTGCAAAGGATTGCTTTACGGACGCGCAGTGAGTGCTTCCCTATGCGGCAAAATGATGAATTATGGCCTAGCATGCTCTTCGCAACTGATCTTGCAGTATGCACGACCAATGTCACAAGCACGGACGTGTCTTTTTCACGGAACTTTGTGTTCACCGAGAAGCAAGGCATGTCAGGCGAACAGTGTGAACGGTGACCGATCACGCTATCATGTTCCACTCTTGAGGGCGAGGCTTAAGCGTCCTCCAAGTTCTTTTTTGACAACCGCCAGTATGGGCGTTTCGGCTTCCAAATTTTGTGTAACTATTACAAAAAATGCACTACAGCGTGACAGACCTGCGTCATACGTAAATGAGATTAAAGCCTTTCAGACAGCGTGTAGTGGTTACACTCAGGGCCGTACCCAGGAATTTATTTCGGGGGGGTGTTCATGTGTAGAACGGCTAACTTCGGCAACTGGTGGTCGATGTGAAGGCGTGTAAATACTTTAGTATCACCCGAAAAGTTAAAGCATGAAAAAATTTCGGGGGGGTGTCAGAACCCCCCTCAACCCCCCCCCTTAGTTACGGCCCTGGTTACACTTCTACAGCGGAGCTGTAAATGGGACGCCACCTTTACTTTGCGCCATCGTTCCGTATCTACGCAAGTCCTAGTGCCGCGTAGGGAGCAACGGGGCATTTTTAACCATTACAGTGGAAATCTTGACATCTATGGTTTGGCCGAAAAAACTAATACATCAGAACATCATCGGACAGGAGAGGCGAGTGGGCGTTTCTTCAGAACGAACGCCCTCGCGCGATCCATTCCTGCCATAAGTGGAAAAGACGCCCGGGGAATAATGAAATAAAACGAGAAAAAAAGAATTCTTCATGTAGCCTCGTTGGTGCTGCTGGAGAAAAACAGCCATAACTGTGGAGGTAGCGTCCATGGCAAGACGCGTCGGCTCTTGAGTCAGAAGGTGTAAGAAGATGCACCAGAAGAAAGCCACCAAAATGAGCGAAAATAAACCAAGCGGCAGAAGAGCAGAGAACGACAGAATGGCGGCTGTCTTTGTGTCGCCACGACTGTTACTCTGTCTCTTCTTTCCTGCTTTATGTTTATGTCATCTTTTCCCCGCTGTTTTCTCCCTGTAATCTTTTCCCCCTGGTCTTTTTTGTGAGTATAAGCATATAGCATATTGACCAACAAGAACATATATGCGGGAGCTAAGGTGTTCCTGGCAGCTGTGAATCTCACGTCATCGGCAGGCGTCCACTCCAGTGGGGTAGTAGGAGACGGTGCGCATTTGAGAAGATCAGTAAGGGGAAAAATAATATACGAAACGTTGGTCCGAAAACGATGGCAGAAGTTCAAAAGGCCAAGGATCTTTAGCAGATTTTGTGTAGAGGAGCGTGGGAACGCTTGCGCAGCTTGAACATTTGTGTCCGACAGACGGGTGCCCTCAGGTGTTAAATCATGGCCTGGAAAATCGATGCCGCCAAAGAGTCATTCCTGAAAGCGAGATATTCATAACGGAAGCTTTATTGAAAGGCTAAGAAGTGTGTGTACACTAGCCTAATTTTCATATCAAAGCAGAACTTTATTAATGAACGATTCCGCTAAAACTAATTCATTGCATGACTAAGATGACAAAGGACCCTCCGCAGGTACCTTGAGAAATGCGGCGCTCACGACCTGCTCTTCTGCTACCGGTGGCTACTGCTGGAGCTGAAGCGCGAGTTCTCCTTTAACGACGCCCTGCGCATGCTCGAGGTGCAGTGGAGTTCACTACCGCCGATGCCACCGGACGGGGAACTGTCTCTCTTCGAGCGGCCCTACCAGATGGACGATGTCCTGCCACGTGGGATACTGTCCACGAATGCCTGTGCCAGCTCACAGAGTAGTGCGCGCGTCATTTTGCCACAGAACCCACAGCCAGCAGCGTCGCCGACGGCATCCGCCGAGTGCGTCGGCGCGAGTGCAAACGGGAACGACGAAGATCAGGGCGTTTTCAAGCTCCTGACTACGTCCGTCAGGCAAGAATTGAGCACGGAGCTGATCAGCGTGCGCCGGGGGCCATGCGCCGAGACATGGAGCGACGGCCGCGGAGACAGCGCGGACAAGTGCGTTCCGGACGCGGAGGATTTGTCCAAGCAGAAGAATAGCGAGGACCCCGCCTTGAAGGATGGTGGCGCATCTTACAGCGGTGCCTGCACGGAGGACTCTGGCGCTGTGCCGCGGACGAACGTTTCGAGTTCCGCTAGGATGGCCCGGCGCCGGTATTCCGCCAACATCAAGCTGCCGCGGCCGCAGGAGCTCGGTGGCGGCAACCCGTTCATGATGTTCCTTTGCCTAGCAATTCTCACGCAGCACCGAGACGTCATCATGCGCAAAGGCATGGACTACAACGAACTTGCCATGCATTTCGATAAGCTGGTGCGGCAGCACGACTTGCAGAGCGTGCTTCAGCGGGCCAGAGCGTTGTACGCGAAGTACTTAAGTCTCGGATGGGGTGAACCATTGGAGGAGCACCCGCACGTGTAGTGGTGCGCCCTTACATCTGAAATTCAGCTACAGGTGGCCGTTGGCTGTTGTTACACGGGTATGGTAAGACATGGGTGTCCCCAATGACAGGCTCCACGTATCTTCAGTACGCCATAGTCCTATTGGCAGCCCAACGTCATCATCCCAGATAGCTTTATGGCGCGCATCGCAATGGTTGTCTTCATGGTATGACTAGATGGCGCCGTGCTTTTTTCTATAGCGCTGCGCTTCGATATACATTTGCGTGAATATCAGCAGATTTGATTGCAGATTGAATATCCATGTACGATTTGCAGGCTTATTGTGCATATGGGTTGGCATTTACTCAGATTCGCCAGCATCACTCTGGAATTAGTGAGAAAAATAACGTTGCCTATAGCACTAGTTTACTATGGATTGAGAGCCTTCAGGCTGTGGTCCAGTTTCGGCGAAACTGCACGTTTCAACTATTCGCATACTTAGGTAAGAAATCATAGCATCGAACAGCGTGGAAAGTTTGTAATATAGGTTGTCTTCGAATGACAGAATGAAAGACGCTGCTTTCACAACGTGCAGCGTGCTATGCTTTCTCCTTTATGTAATTGGAGCGCGTATCTATTTATAGACATCGGTCTTAGCAGTTCAGCAAAACTAAGAAAGGCAAAGGCACTGCGCGCACATTCTGTGAAGCAGTGAAGAGTGAAATTTTTGTTTCGTTGAATATCTGGCAAGGTTGTGCACGAAAAACACCATGTGGCACCCAGCCTTTTCTTAAGAATACCTACACGGGTGTACGAATTCAATTGAATCAATGTTGAAAACCGACATTGACAAATTAATTACAATAGCAAACACCAGCATGTCTACCGAATAAGCCTGAGCAGTCATGTAAAAGAAAAGTCAGTTTCGCCACAAGGGCGAAGCAATGAATGCGACAGCAAGAAATTGGAATGCCCCACGAAGATAGATGAGCAGCTCGATACTTGCAGCTTCCCGCTGGAGCACAAAGAAGGACGCCCGAAAAGGACGCGCAGGTATACACAGGACTAGCGTGAAATAACAAATATCACAGTCGTTACGTCTTTGTGTTTGAGAAACGGGCAGCAAGTGTCGACAGCGCAGAACCCGACGCTCTTAGATATTGCTTCTTTTAAAGTGCGGCGCGCGAAATCGCCCTTCTGCGTCTCCTGCCACGTGATGGCGTCTGACTCAAGGTGTACGCTGTTTTTTCTGTTTTGTTTTTTCGTTCCACATCACGACTGGGTACAAAAAGGGGTGCCTTTTTCGTGAGCGTCTCAAGGGCAGTTTTCAAAGTGCAAGAAAATGTAGGAGCGTTGCGTGGTCGAAAACTTGCTCAAGGTCCTCCGAGATCTGTATACCACCAGTGATAAATGGTGTGCATAAATAGCTTGCCATTATTGTCCCGGCGCCTGCATTGGGAGTGGCTGAGTGGACTAACGCACCTCGCTGCAGTGTGTCGGGTCGCTGGTTCGAATCACCAGTTGTGTCCCTTGGAATTTTTTTCTCCGATTTATTTTTCTATGTACCTTTTTATATATATACATGCATATACATATTCGGGGCATGACGACGATGGTGACGGCAAAAATCAGCCGACAGTGTCCATATAATTGCTATCGCAATTATAATAGCGCAGCCTGCACTAAGTCGCGCAAGGATGGGTCACAGGGGAGCTGGTGGGCCGGTGGTGAATTTATGCACGGCGGATAATTCGGAACATGCGTTCTGGGAGCGAATCAGTAGAGAAAGAAGATGAAGAAGGTAACGAAGAGAGCGCGTGCTGGTTTATGGTGGTGATATTTTTCTAAATGCGAAGCATTTCTTTGCGTACTGCAGGCGCTTTTAGCGTGTCTATCTATCTATCTATCTATCTATCTATCTATCTATCTATCTATCTATCTATCTATCTATCTATCTATCTATCTATCTATCTATCTATCTATCTATCTATCTATCTATCTATCTATCTATCTATCTATCTATCTATCTATCTATCTATCTATCTATCTATCTATCTATCTATCTATCTATCTATCTATCTATCTATCTATCTATCTATCTATCTATCTATCTAGCCGCCTACGTCTGGGTGCTCTCATGATCATCCCCTTAACTTGGGGTAAACCAAAATTAGTATGGGAGGGTAAGATGGTTTGACGAATATGACTCGCTGGTCATGACATGAATAATGTGACAACCCCGTCGCGCACGTCGTCAAACCCTTTCCGCCAGGAATGTGTGGCACATACCCGTATACCATGGGCAGGTATGTGCCACAGGTATGCGGGTATGTGCAACATGCATGCGGGTATGTGCCACCGATGATTAAAAGTTTATATCTACCCAGGAACGGCGACAACAGAAAGTGGCAATTTTAACGCGAGAAAGTTAAGAAAAAGGTGACATCGGCAGCGTTGACTCGACGAATGCAAAGAATATATATCATGACCCCAGCAGGAATCGAACCCAAGCATTCTGCATGGCAATCAAGTATTCTACCACAGAGCCACGTCAGATCTCGTAACTGCTTTTCAAATAGACCCTGATGTTGGTGAAACGTCAATTGTGGTTGTAGTGCTGGCTATCCAATTTTATAAATATTACATGTGTACTCCTATGATACAGCCGTCACGTCGGGTTAACGTGAATTGCAGTTAAGCGCCATCCCCTGAAGCTGATTTATGAGGCGGAGTCCAGGGCTACCATCCTCGCAAGCACAAGCGCTACATATCAGCTTACCGCTTCTGGTGTTGCTAATACCCATGTTCCTGTTGGCATCGTTACACAACTGTAAACAACGGCTTATATAAAGCATATGCAACTGTTCAACATAGGTCTGTGCGTACAACATCTGTACGTATATTTAGCGTGATTTTTTAAAGTTTCGTTCAATGAAACAATTACAACACAGTCACTTTCCCTTTGCTTGCTTCGCGTAACATCGACTCCCAAGGTACGTGGGATCCGCCAAATTCTTTTCTGAGCCACATGGCAAATTATAGGCCTATTTTTGATACTATACATGGCGATGCTTCCTTTTCTGTCTTCTTTTTTTCTGTGTTGATTTTCATCTATTTTTCTCTATGTTTATTTCTTTATTCCTGCCTTCGTTTCTCTATCTCTGTGTGTGTAGTCAGTCTCTCGACTTCCAACCTTTTCTGCTTCTTCCCTTTCTTATTTCGTTCTCTGAGTCAATCTCTGTGTAGCCCTTCTCTCGCCTTCTATTTTTTGCTCTTTCTTCCCTTTCTTAATTCTTCCTCTCTCTCTCCGTAGTCGGTCTGCCTCCTTCTATCTTTGTTGCTCTTTTGCATTCTATCTCTTTCTTTCTCATTCTATTCCTCTTTCTGTCTTTTTTCTCTCTTTCTTCCCTTTCTTTCTCTTTTTCTTTCTTTGTGTTTGTTTTTGTATCTCTCTCTGTGTGGTCGGTCTCTAGCCTTCTATCTTTTTCTCTGTATCTTCCCTTTCTTATTTCATTTTCTCTCTCTCTGCAGTCTGTCTCTTGCATTTAAACTCTCTCTTCCCTTTCTGTACATCTCTTTTTTTTTCTCTCTATCTCTCTCTCTGTACTCCTTTTCCCCTGAACCCACACATCTCCACCTCACCCTCATTCCTCTTTCCCCCCTCTTACTGTAATATAATATACAAAGCATTGTTGTGCTTTGCCAGCTTACACGGGAGACGAGTGGTTAAAACGCTCGCCTTCGGATCATGGGTACGCAGGTTCGAATCTTACCTTGGCAAGACATTTTTTTTTGCCAAGAATTTTTGTTTCTTTCTATCTCTTCCTTTTTCTTTCTCTCTCTCCTTCTTTTTCTGTCTCTGAACTTGTTCAGTCTCTGAACTTGTTCAACTGGTCCATCAGAGTTGTTGCATCCCTCGCCGGACAAATCGGAGCACGTGTTCTCGGAGCGAAGCACAACATGAAGAAAAGGAAGGCGATGTAGAAGAGGACGAAGAGAGCACATGCCGGCTTTTGATGATGGCAGTTTCATATCTACGACACGCAGCTCTGCTGTAAGAATTCACGATTCATTCCACTCTGTGAAGGAGGATGACCAGCGAAGATGTATATAGCACATGGCACGGAGGTACCATGTGTTATATACATCAGAATACAGAATTCTGATAAAAGGTACAGTAAGGCACAGAATTTTCATGAACGCTACAAAAAGAAACAAAGCTACAGGAAGACCCATTTGACTTTGGCTTATGCCATTTAAAGTTTGTCATTTGAGCAGCATGCGCCTTTTTGCCAGGACATGCATCGCACTGTCTGGCTTGCCGCTTGCGCTTTGACATTTCGTGCGCGATCTTGAAAAGCCGTTTAAGCATCATGCGTCTTGTTGCCGCATTCTCCATTTATCTACATTTTAGTGGAGTGGCCATTTCTCAAACGCATGCGTTTCCATGCAAGCTTCGCTAGAAGTTACATATATCTTGTCGCATGTTCTATGTGCGAGTGAAAGCGTGCTAGGGCAGCCGACGACCGCAGCTGAAGCGGTGAATGCGCCAACGCTTCCGTCACGCGAAATGCCCATAATGGGGGGGAGAGGGAGGAGGGGTCTGCGCACGCGCCCTCTCTTGACAATGAGTCGCAGGCGGTTCATACCTTTGGACGTGCTGTGCTCACACCACCCAGTTTGCGTTGAAGCGTTAGCACAATGGTCGCCTTGCTCGTTGCTGCGACCACTTTTCTTCACGCCGGCTCTCTGTTCATTTACGATAGGTGGCATGCTAAAGGAGTTAGTTGATAGCATCGGTTCTTATTACATTCCGATTTCTCGCTGTCGCATTCATTGCTTCGCCTTTCAGGCGAAACTGCGACTTTTTCAAACCTGCTTGGATTCATATATTCATTTCGGCCATTACAGCGCTGCGTGTGGTCGTATACACGGCCGGATTGCACGCGACAAGCAGCCAACCGAGTTAATCGCTAAAAATTTCTATGAAACGCATGTCGACACTGTAAGAAATATATAAATTCGTATCCAGCGATTTCTATACAACGCTCAAGTGAGTTGCATTTTGTCTGCTTGCAACGTGTCTTCGCGGGTCATGCGGCCCATTATCAGTTCCCCTCTCGATTGCACAGGTGCGGCGCGATGTTGAAGAACAGGCTCAACGAATTTGCTTTCAGGCAAAATGTATATGGTGGGGTGCTGCGTCACTCCAGCAGGTACTCCGCACTTTTCTCAGCCGGGCGTGATCGCACGCCCTTTATCTCGACAGGATGAGCAGATGGCTGATAGTTCGTACGTGCTGTTCGCGCCGCTCGGTTTTCGGTGAAGTAGTAGAAAGAACTAATGTCGCTTCACTCGAAGTAGCAGTCTTGTTTCCTTAAACCGGCGTATTGTTGAGTAAAGCCTGGTTAGATGCTAAAATAGTTCGCTGGAAGCGTTATTTCGTGTAGCATTTCCATTCGTTGCTTTCGAATCCATTGCTTCGCCCTTACGGCAAAACTGTGACTTTCTTCAAATACGCCCGTGCTCAGAATATCATGCCTTGCTTGAGGCATAAAAGCATCAATGGCGAATAATGTTTGACCGCATGATGGCGGCAAGTAGTTCTAACATACGGCCCTCATACTTGGAGGATAACAAATAAACTGGTAAAAAGGAACAGTTTACCACCAAATGAACTCGGAAAAATTAAAGCCAGCTGCACGCCTGTGAAAACTGAGTGAACATCGTAGCTGGCAAGGAAGCGCCATCATCTGGCGAACGCAGACTGAGTTCTTTATTCATCTTTCTTCTTACTTCTTTATCTCTGTCTACATCTTTTCTCTTTTATGTTTCTGTCTTTATCTCTTTCAATATAGCCCTCTCTCCTCATTTTTCTTCTCCTAACCACCACATTCCTTCCCCTCACCCTCACTTCTCTTGCCTAGCCCTTGATATGCTATACTCTCTTGATAGCTTACTCTCTAACCTCCTCTTTCCCTCCTTCTCACCCTCACGTCACTCTTTCTCACGCTGACTTCTTTTACTCGCCCTCTTGATATGGAATGGAAAGAAACTTTAATGGGCCCTGCAGAACGCGGTTAATGGCGAATAATGTATACCATACCATTCTATGCATGCTTAAGCTATGCTAAGAGCTTCTCGGCACATACTCGTATTCTGTGGCGCATACCCGCCAAGTTTTCAGTCTACGACTCCGAGCTTGGCCCTTTCAGCCCTGAATTTTTACAGCGAAAGCTGTTATGAGATCACAACAAGGGTCGTTTCTGCGCCGTAGTTGTCCGCCGCCGCCGGCCACCGCCGGTGTCCGTAACCAATATCGCATGAAATAAGAAACAAACTAAATAAATAAAAAATCACCTTATGATCGAATGGGATTCGAACCCTGGGTCTTCTGCGTGTGGCAGCCCAGCACTCTACCACTGAGCTACGCCGCTGCTTGAAACTGCGGTGCAAACTGACCCTATGCAGGCTTCATGTCGGGTAAGGAATCGCGTTAACGTGTGTTGTTAAGCGTTTTAGAACAGTAAAGTAAGAACCAGGCGTCACACAAATCGAATTGCGCAACGAGTGGGTCGTTCAATGCTCCAACCCATTACAAAAGCCTGAGGCAAAATTCTTCATCGTCGTCAGCCACAGCATCAACAAAGTGCACATAATGCGTTAGAAGAGTGTAGCGGGTACCACGCTTTTCTGAAGAATGACGAATAATGGCATAGTAGACGCTTCCCCACTACACAAAAATTATGATGATTTATGGCGTAGTGGGTACCATGCAAGTGCGGTTGTTGTAGTTGCCCCAAGAATGTTTAAAAAAGGCTCTAGAAAGGCCGCTCTCCCAGATTTCGCTGTGGCTGTGCTGCGAGTTCCGCGCAGGCCTGGCGGTTTTTTGTTTTTTTATTTTGGTCATGTAATCTTTTTCCGCGTGTTTCCCTAAAAGTTAGGACCTCAGAAGACCACAAAAATTGAGCCAGTGGTGCAAGTATTTATGGATTAACAAGCATGGCGTCAACTTAAGTAATCAGGGCTCAGTGGTTGTGAAAAGAGAAAAAAAATGGCTTTTTTATTCCTGGTACTCACTGCAGTACACAAAATCTGAACGAGCGTCTTATCTGGCACTGTGACAGTCATTGCAACAGCTTCAGTACTTCATCCCGAAAATGGCGCTTACCCGCTTCAGCTTACCGGCCTCGGCTTCACCGAATACTTCGGTCAAGCTTCTTCTTATTTGTGGCTCCCAGCTCCGCAAACATGCCACAGTTTGGTTGTAGATAGCAGTGGGAATCGTAGAAAACCGTATTGCCCCAAGAATGAGCTGTTTTGGTTTCGTTACTGCGGTGCAAGGAGAGATATTGTGTGGTGGTGTCAACTGACACCGCCTGGGCCGAAAGAATTAAAGAGACACTAAAGTGAAACAATGACTTGGTTTACATTAATAAACTGTGCTCTAAGAGATCTAATGTCGCAAGTTTCACCATCATAAGTTTATTATTACAGGGGAAAATCAAGGGTGAAGTTTCATTTTTAAATTTCGCGCCGAAGTCTCAGCACGTGACATCACTGATTTCAAAATTTATTTTTCGTATTTTCACGACATTAGCTGAATGAAATTTTCTAAAACTTCGTATGTTAGGTCTATGGCTTCCACAGATGACAATGTACTTCATTTTAACCGATTAGGAACTACGTAGGACCGAGTAGACGCAGTCAAAATCTATGACGTCACGGTGTTTGAAGCGGGAATCTCAAGATGGCGTCTCCACCCGCATTTTCATTTCCCGCTTTTGCTCGCTTACGAAGCGTCGTCTCGCGGTAAGAGTGGCGTTTTGGGGATTGTGGAATTGTACTTTACTAATACGCGAAATTTCTATAGCGTCCCTTTAAACAGCTTCGCCGAGAAAGAATAAATCATTTATTTGATGTTCTGCGCGAGAAGATCGGTGAGTGGGATCCTTAGTCCGGGATCCCATTGACGCGGGCCGCTGTCCTCGCACGTTTCACGAGGGCGTCTTGGGTCTTCGGATCCGAGCTGGACAGAGCTGCCGCCCACCCTTTAATGTTGTGTTGTGTCCTGGGTTGCATAGGCGCATTGTGTGGGCATTCCCACACCATGTGGTACAGGGTGGATGTTTTATTGGCGCAGAACCTGCACTGTGATGCGTGTGTGTGGGGATCTATCTTGGACAGTATGTATGGGTTGGGGTAGGACAAGGTCTGCAGGCGACGCCACGCTACCTGAGATTCCTTGCTGAGGTTTGGCCCCGGGGGCCGAAGTTTCCGTCTTTCAAGTCTTTGGTGTTCCAGAATATCTGTGTATGTTAGGAGCGGGTCCATACGCGTAGCCTAGGCCACCCTAGGCTACGCGTATGGACCCGCGATATGCCGGGGTCGGAGGTCCGGAAGAGTAATTCTCGGGCCGAGGCATGGGTGAGCTCATTGCCTCTAACTCCGCAGTGGCCGGGTATCCCTATCAGCTGTTTCTATTCACCCTCTGAGCATAGGGGCGATAGCTGTGTGAGGATTCGGTGAGCAATGGGGCCAATGTAGCCTTTACAGAAATTTCGGTAGGCTGCCTTTGAATCTGTTAGAATGAAGGTGGACCCGGGGTTTCGTAGGGCGAGGGTGATTCCGGCTTCTTCCATGCTAGTTGTGTCTGTGTCCTGGACAGATATACAGTCGATCTGTTTTCCTCGATGAATGACGCTTGCCGTGTACTTGCCGTTCACTGGTCCAGCTGCCCCGATAAAGAAGGCGCCCTCAGCGTCCGTGTACTTGTCGTGAACTTTTGCCCGTGCCAGACGTCGATGTTCGTGGAACTGTGGATGCATGTTGCGTGGCAGTGGTTTGATGATGAAGTCCTGCCTCCATTCATGTGGGATACGTTGTTTCGCCCCTCCTCTGAATGGGAGCTTCGATGCCTAGTTATGATAGTGTTTTCCGTCCCGTTTTAGTAATGGCCAGACGCATGACTTGATTCGTGTGGTGTGCTTGGAATAGTTCGGATGTGGTATTCTGGAGCCCCATTTGAAGCAGACGTTCCGTGAGTGTCCACGGGGGAAGGTTCAGAGCCTACTTGAGAGTCACACGTATGACTCTGTCTATTTTGTGCTCGTCTGCTTTCAAGATCCTCAGGTAAGGAAAGCTATAGGTTATGCGACTGATAACAAATGCCTGAATGAGTCGCATTATGTCGTGTTCTTTCATCCCTCGTCGTCGGTTGGCCACCCGACTAATCATGCGAGAACTTTGTAGACAGGACGTTTTTAGTTTATGTAAAGCAAATGAGTTGTTGCCCCGATTATTGAAGTGGGCCCCAAGAATTCGGATGGTTTCAACCTCTTTAATTTGGGTTCCATTGAGTTGTACGTTGAGGGATGTATTGTCGGATGCCTTATTTCTATATACTAGGATTTCGGATTTGGTGGGGGAGCACTCCAGACCCCTATTGCGTCCTATTTTTTCTACGACGGAGGCGGCCTGTTGGAAGGCTTCTTCTATCTGGCCCAGGTTGCCAGACCAGCTCCAGATCGTGACGTCATCAGCATAGCTGGCGTGGCGTACTTCCGAAATTTGATTTAGGGCCTTCCGGGAGGCGCATGAGGGCGATGTTGAAGAGGAGCGGGGAAAGACAGCCCCTTGGGGAGTACTGTAATCACCCGATGGTGATGGGTGGCGATTTAAGGTCCCCTCTGCGGACAGTGACCCGTCTGTCTGTAAGAGAGTCCCTCACATATGCGGTATAATTTTGGACCGCACTTGAGTTCACGTAAGTTTTCCAAGATGGTGAAGTGCCGAACGTTGTCAAAGGTACCCTCGAAATCAATTGCAAGAATGTCCCTTTCCGCTTGAGTGGTTCCGCTGGGTAGGTTGACAATCTCATGTTTTAGTTGGAGAAGGATGTCCTGCGCTGACAGATAGGGACGAAAGCCGTACATAGTATGAGGCAGGAGGTTCTGTTCTTCTAGATATTCGGTTTGCCTAATTTGTATGGCCTTCTCCATCACCTTACCAGCGCATGACGTGAGGGATATGGGACGGAGGTTATCAATATTGAGCGCTTTGCCGGCTTTCGGGATGAAAGTAAGCTCGGACCGATTTCCACTCTATAGGAAGCGTTCCGGCGTCCCAGTACTGGTTGATTTTATCTACTAGCAACTGAGTCATGTCATCGCTGAGGTTAGAAAGGAGTGCTATCGATACCTGATCGGGTCCCGGGGCGGTGCCTTTCCTCATGCTTTGTATTGCCGCTTTAACTTCGATGACCGTAAACGCTTTTGAAAGTTCCGTATTATCCAGAGCCGTCATACAGGGGTATGGGTGCGTGATCCCTCGCGGTGTTGACATACTTCGACTGTAGGGCATCGAGTAAGTTCGCGTTG
The DNA here is from genome assembly GCA_030522465.1 of Rhipicephalus appendiculatus. NCBI lineage: Eukaryota > Metazoa > Arthropoda > Arachnida > Ixodida > Ixodidae > Rhipicephalus > Rhipicephalus appendiculatus. The sequence continues at coordinate 672,426 of JALIZH010029965.1, forward strand.
TTGCCAGGGAAGCCGTGTATAACCCTCTGAAGGCTTCTTCTGGTCGCGCCTCTGGTAGAATCTGGGTCAATGAGGTGGCGCAGGAGGTGCCAGGCAGATTTGATATGAAGAGATCCCGTATGAGAGTCGCATTTCGAGAACCAATTTTCTTTAGCGAGTGTGATTGCGTATTTCTCTGCCTTAGCGGTGAGGGCGGCAATACGTGTCTTGAGTCGGCGATTGAGTCTCTGTCGTTTCCGGCGTCTTGTGAGTTGGCGCCTGGCATCCCATAAATGCAAGAGATGGCTATCGATTGCTGGGGCTTCGAGTGTAGCTGCGATTGTTTTGGTAACCTCGTTCTTAAGTTCCAGTAAGATGCCGGCTCATTCAGAGTATGATGTGGGAGTTTGATGAAACGGAAAGCTTTTCTGTCTTGCGGAAAGCTGCCCAATCTATTAGCTTGACTGTCTTTTGATGTTTCTTGTGTCTGCCATACGATAAGGACGTGTGTATGATGAAATGGTCACTCCCGAGGTTCTTCTGTGAGTTCCACCAGCGTGGCTGAGGAAGGTTGATACCCATCCTTAGGTCGGGACATGTATCCCTCGAAACACTGTTACCCGTGCGAGTGGGGTAGGCTGGTTCGGTGAGGAGAGTGATACCCTCAAGAGCCATGAGGTCGTACAGTTTTCTTCCTTTCGGTGTCCTCCTGCGGATAACCCCAGGAGGGGTGTCGGGCGTTAAAGTTGCCTACTATAAGCAGCGGAGCATTTCGAGCTTGTTTTCTGGCTTTGCAGGAAGACCTCGATGAAGGTTTGCTTATGCGACTTGGGTCGACTGGTATATTTTAAGCACGTATACGGGCTGCTGAGAGCGCTTGATAGACAGAAGTCGTATGAAGACGTACTCAAGCTGTGTATCGCGGGGGTCGAGATCTACCGTGACCGCAGTGCAGGTGTTGTGAACTAAAGTGCAGACCGATGTGTTGTGTTTGTTGGCATGTGTTGTGTACGACGAAAATCTGATATCGGGGACTATGGCATCCTGCAGCGCTATGATGTCGGGTTGGTGATCGAGCGTGCCTATGTATTGTTGCAGCGATGCCGCCTTACGGCGAAAGCTTCTGCAGTTCCATTGTATTATGTTGAGGCTTCGAGGGAGCTGCGCCATCATGGGTTCGAAGAAGATGTCTCTTCCGAATCTCCGGTTTTATACACTGTCGCGGAGATATCACGGCGCCCTGTGAGTAGCTTAACAGGTGTTCTTCCGTGCCCCTGTTCCAGCTGTGAGACGCTGCGCTTCTATTTGCAGGTGAGGGCGTCTAGTTCAAGTAGCTTGGGCTGCACAGCTTCGCCGAGGAAAATGTTGACTACACAGCGTGCAACGGAACGGCAATTGATAGGCGTAACATCGAGGTATCGGAAGACGGCAGAATGGGTCAGGGAACAAACATGGGTAACCGATATTCTCGTCGACATTAAGTGAAAGATATGGATCTGCCCCGGCCGCGTAGTGGGTACAAGAAACAACCCGTGGTCAATTAAAGCAACGGAATGGTTACGAAGGCACAGAACACGCAGCCGAGGACGGCGGCGCGGTATATGGATTGACGAAATCTAAAAAAAACCTTGGTAGGCATGAAATAGAACTGGTTGGCACAAGACAGGGCAAATTAGAGATAGCTGGGATGGGCCGTCCACTTGCAGGGGACATGAGATAGGCCGACAATGGACATAGTGATAATGAAAATGATTTGAGAGGCAGCGTATTTCATAATCACGCAAAAAAAATTCAAATAGGAACGAAAGTGCGCTTTCTAAGAGGTATTTTTTCAACTAAAAAGGCAATCGAAATGCGGCAAAAGTTCGCTGACCACAGAGTCCAAAAAATACGGCAACAAAGAGGGAAGAGCTGCGTGAAACCTCGACTTGCTGCGCAAGCAAGAAGAAAAAGGAGGGAGACAAGAAAGAGCGTTTTTGTGAGAACACAGCAGAAAAAATAAAACAGTTGTTTATCGGCTGCTTGTTTGTATTCTCGCACCTTATTGTGATAGGTTGCAACAATTTGTTATACTGGCTACCTCTAGGGCGACTTTCGCTGTTTTGTCGTCAAACAAAATGGCCGACTACCACGGTAGTCTGGCGGACTTCGCGCATTTTGATGGCCGTGTGGAAGAAATTACACAGGGTGAAGCGTACGTTACGCGCTGCCGTTACGCCGAGTTCACAGTATCCTGTGCATGCGGGACTTGAGGGCAACGAAAGGGCCGACCGTCTTGCTCGCGAAGTAAGCATCCGAGCACCGGTCGCAACCCTAGAGGAACCCCCCAACATCCTCGAAAACCAAAGAGGACAACGACGACCAAAATATAGTCATCCCCGCCCACAAGAGTAGCTAGCTAAATTCTTCTCCTTTAAACATTTCATTAACAATAATTCGTACCTCAATTCAATAAATTAGGTAAATATAGCTTCTATGAGTAGTATATTACAGAAAATACTGGAATAATAAATTCACACTCACTACTCGGCCAATCCCCTGCATTGGGTATGAGCCATATGAGCGAGGAGAAGAAGAAGAAGAAGACGTTAGACAATAGAGATCAGCCCACCACATACAATGAAATTACGTAGCACTTCTACCTAAGCAGGAGGGTCTACCCCCCTCCTCACAGAAAACTACACAGAGCCCAGGCCATGACTCTTAGACTTCTACAGACTGATTCATATCCAAATCTGGCCTTATTTCACAAAATTTACCCGGATACTTATACCAGCAGTTCGTGTCCCCGTTGTGGGGAAGTAGCTAACTCAGGAGGGTGAAAGAAACCCACGTGACTTGTACAGATAAAAAATAAGTGTGGCGCCATCACCCCGCTGGGAGGACAACTAAAATACGCGTTTTTTTTTTACCCTCCCGAACAACTCCCGACTCTCTCCAACCCCCCTCTCTGCTGGGACCAACCTCCTCGCTGGCGGGATGCCCGCTTTCCGCCACCTTGCTGGCGCCGCCGGCTTCGAAGTCCGTTGGAAAGTTTCGTGTCGGGCGTTCGCGAAGTGTGCGCTGGCCATCTCCGTTCGTCCGTTTCATGGTGCTCGCTCGCTTTGTGCTTGTGCGCCGCGGTGTTTTGCGATTCTCGCTGTTCGTGTATCGTGCTCTGTTGCTCAATAATTCCAGAACAAGTCCCCGAAGATGATGCCGGCCCCCCAAAAGAACGAGAGGTGAGCGTACCCTTTGAGACGTAATTTTCATTGTCTCAATTTGAATTCACGTCCATACCGATTAGCATTTTTTTTTTGCAGCGGGGACACACTTAATGTTTTCAAAAATGACTGGAAAAGCTCACGACGCTGCGTTTACGTCGTTGAACGAACAAACAGTGGACATAAAGCACATATGCGACGTAACTATAGTTACAGGTTTACAACTGTCATAAAGCCGCGTGCTTAAATGTGTGCTGTCCATTTGTGTCCGGCTAATCGTCATCGCTTATAAACGCGTTTCTGGGGCTCTAGGTAGATGTACGAAAAGTTGTACTGCTCTGAGACGAAGAAACAAGTTCGCTTGTGCACGAGTCGACAGCGCTTTTTATCTCATTGAAACTTGTCTCTTTTCTTCAGGATGGAAGCGTTCTTGAACTATTCGGGAAGGCCACAGCTGATCGTTGCGCCCAGAGGAATGCTGAAGAATTGCAGAATCGGCGCATTTCAAGTACAGATGGCATGAATCCTTCCATATCGTATGTTCATTTCCTCGTGTTATTTATATCACTACAGTTTTTATGAAAATCAACGTTTTTGGAAATAGAGTCAATAAAGTGCGACCAATGTTAGTTATATGTGCAGTTCATTTTGACATTTAAATCTTTACACATTATTATTCTTTTTTAGGTACTTCAACTGATTTCACTGTTTTTGCTATGCGGTCAATGTTCACGTTTGTTTGTTATAGTAATGATGTCATACAAGCCCAATTTTCTGCAATATCGTGCGCATACCAGAAGTTCTTCTGCACTTTTGTCAGTATAAAAATTGTTTTTTTAATATGTGCCCAAGTGTTGTGTTCTGTTTTTTATGCCACTGTTCTGCAAGTTCTTAACTTTGCTGGGACCTTTCGTGTTGTTCAGTCATCAAGAACCTGTGTATGTGAATCTCCTATTAATCTATTAATCACTTCTGTTACTCTCCCGAGCTTGTATCGCTCCACATTTGATGAAAATGTTGATTTTGGGAAACGAGGACAATAAAACGAGGCCAAAGTCATATTGTCTTTTGAGTGGATTCATTTGTTTTCTGGCACATGCTGCATGGCTGCAGTGTTTACAGAATGCATGATTGCAAAATGCGCGGATTCAAACGCGCAAAGAACGCAAGGCGCAGCACGCGCGAGCGGCTTCATAACAAAAAAAAAAAAAAAAAAAAGAAAAAAAAAGGCGCCCCGCGCAAGAGACAATAAAAAAAAAAAAAACAACAAGAAAAAAACGGCGCGCGCGAGAGAGCTAGGGGAGGAGGAGGCGCGGCTGGTGTTAGCGTTGCCATGACGACGCACACGGAGTGCGCCGCCATTGATGCAACTTGTAACTCTGAATCCCCCCTCGCCAGGGGCAAACTGAAGGGAAATTTGGCGCTGCCAGCGCTGACGTCAGAATTAAGGCGTCCTATGGGAGGTATACGGAGTAACCGACTCCTGGCTAACTTAGAGCATATGCTCTGGCGATGCCCCTCGTTACTGGGCAGTGAACAAGCCAACCCCGCCAAGTGGTGTTCCGCCATCAGAAACCCCAACAAGGGGGATCAGCTTTGGGCCGTCCAGAGAGCCCACGATGCGGCGGTCAGGCGTAGCCTGCCCGTCCCAACGTGGGAGAAGCCGGCTGCGCGCTAGTCGCGTCCCCCTCAGGACTATAAATAAAGTTCCACCATCCATCCATCCGGATCTTACCGGAGAACAGGCGCGAGATTGGCGTCGAGTACAAACTAACGTGAACCCTTAATTACAAAGCAACAACCACACAAATTCCACAATATACGCGCGCAGCTGTCCGTGGTGCGGGGAACGGCCAACTCTTGCCCACATTACGTGGGAATGTGAATCGCGGCCCCAAAACATCAATCCTCCCATTTTGGGGACAACATCTCCAACAAGGCAGTGGAGACCTGGCTTACTAGCAAGGACTGGGGGAGCCAGCTGGCTCTGCTCGAGCAAGGCCAGAGAGCCGCTGCGGACAGTGGAGCCCTGGAATGAGGACCCGACCCGCTTGCTCAAAACATTTTAGCCAATAAAAAAAATTTTTCATCATCGTCATCACAGGGATCGGAAGAATCTCATAGATGAGTATAACGACGCGGAATTCCTGTCGCGGTACCGCTTTTCCAAGCGAGAGGTGCTACGCCTGTTACAATTGCTGCCGCTGGGTCTGAAGGACAACAAATGCAGTCAGCTGTTCCGCCAACGTATGCCTGTGACATAGTTGAACTATATTTGAGAGGTGAGGTCTTTTCGTCTGCTTCATTAAATCGTTTTACGTTGTCAGGTGTCCGCATCAGCTCGGCAGACGCTGTCTTTCATGAGAAAAGGCTCGCAGCGCGCGTCCGTAGAGCTGCTACGGGCGCTCAACCACATTTGTTGCCAGCCTATATCTTCAGGACAGCTGTGGACGCCCGAATAAACTGCGTAATGGCGCAGGTGAAAGACACTCACCTTAAGTTTTTTTTTATCATTGCTGGTTCCTTTCATAACGTAACACTCCTCTTACTAAGAAAAAAGGGAACATACACGGCTGCTCTGAGAATAACAGGTTATAGAAATGCCACCAAACGCCGAAAAGCAGGAAGAGAAAACCCAAGGAGCGAACTGCACGCAATCAACGAAAGAACCGCTCGTATTGCAAGCGGTTTCCCACCACAGCATCACCGCAGTAACTAAACACACTAGTAGACGACAAAATATCCGCCACACTATAGCGACGGCCTCTGAGCGGCGGCTGCTTGTTGTGGCCAGCCGAAGGCTGTAAAACCGACAATAGGGAGAAATTTTTAGTTCGCCTCTTACGAATTGTACCTTGATAATATTTCGTGCATTCATTTGTATTTTCATTTTGTATGCATTGTTATTTTCAATTGTGCATGAGTTTGTAAACACTGCTGCTGTTACGCCCAGCGCGCAGGACCACGTCAGGAGGCATACCACCTCCTTTTGTCCTGACCGTGGGCAATGCATTTGTATTGTCCAAAAAATGAAATAAATAAATAAATAAAAACTACAACATTTGCGGCCAGTGTTCTACGAAAATAATAGTCATAAGTATGAAAAGTCATAAGTATATCAGTCACAAGTATGAAAAGTTCTAAAGCCTCGTTCTCGGGAGCCTTATTTACCCAGAAAAGTGTTACTTTCATAAGCGAGCCTAAGTGTGGCTGTTGAAACTTTCCCGACACTTATCTCAAACTTATACTTTCCTCGCACTTTCAGAAGTCAACTATTCGCGAAGCTTCAGTTCTGTTCTTGAATACGGAACCGAGACGTATAACCCTTCTAATGAGGCATTTAAGGCTTTCGCCTTAAAATAACTGCGGTTGCTAAAGCAAAGCTTTATTTTCCAGTTCTCAAATTTAAAACACCTTTCAACGAGGCATATTTTTGTCTATCTACACTAGTCTGACACTAGAGCGCACAATCGGAAAATGCTGACATCTTCAGCAGAAGCAGAAGAAGAAGACGTTTTTGATGGGTTGTGCGCTGCTGTTCTCTGAAGGGTATAAGTGAATTCGAGAGGCGGAGAAACGTTGTCGCCGTCTCGAAAGTGAGCGCCATGGATTCAACGACCACTGTTTCCAAGAGCGGACCGACTGTTCTGACGCGCCGTCGGTTCATCATCATGACACTGGCCAGTTTGTTGACCACGATTACTTTCCTGCGATGGACAGTTCATGCCGGAGAATGGGCTCCCTTTCAACATAGTGGGAATGGCTCCGGAAAACTTACAGTCCTTCAATATAGCAGTGAGTGCCAGTGCTACTTTTCCTCTTGTTCGAAGGTTCATGGGAGGTACAGAGGTACCTTTCATGCGAGGTAGAGAGGACGGAAAACGGGCTGCCATTCACGATAGAGGGAACCATTCCGCAATTCTTGTTACCATTCAATATAAGGGTGGTGCAGAGAATTTCAAGGGCCCGGCTTTAGTATGCTGTCGTGTGTTCTCATATGATGTCGTCGCTTGGCGTCATGCAGGCAAAATACGGTACAACATAGCCATGTATAGCATATCCATGTATAGCTAGGGGGGCGTGGAAGGGAAACGAGTGTGAGGAGGAATGTGAGAGTGAGAGAAATGAGGAAGGAAGTATGCTGTCATAGTATGTTGTCATATCATGTCATCGCTCGGTGATGTATAGCACAGCCATGTATAGCAAGGGGGCGGGAAATTGAAGCGAAGGTGAGGAGGAAGGAAAGGAAGAGAGGAGATAGTGAAGCGTAGCATGGCCATGTATGGCGTCACGCAGGCAAAACCCCGTATAGCGTACAGTGTGGTATAGCAAGGACGCAGGAAAGGAAAGTGAGGATGAGAAATAGTGAAAGGAAGGGGGAGAGGCTTGGGGGTTGCCTATTTCTTGTGAAGAGGCTTCATAGTGAGCCGTTCCCTAATAGGCGAAGGCAGGTCTCTGGGTTCACCTATTTGTGGTTATACGCTTTCCTCTAATTTGGCGAGTATGCTCCCGTGTACTCTGGGTTTAGCCCGATAGATTGACTGAATTATGTAAAATTTAGTTAATCGAAATTGTTATCTGCGATATGGAAATACTAAGCTACCACTTTCGGCAATTTTTACAGCGAAGCTGTGTACCTCATACCCGGAACGGTTTCGCTCTGTGGCAAGAAAAAAAAATTGAAGGACACATTGTACATTCCAAAGTGTGTTCGGCGAAAGCTTGTGGCCATTCGACTGACTATGCCATGTCTTTTTTCTTTTACACTCTCAGTGGGATGACACACAAACGGAATGTGTGGGTGCTTTCTTTTGTAATTTTTTTAGCGCGAATCGCAGCGAGATGCGAGATTAATCTGCCTCCGTTCGCATGCGTTCGTATTTTCTCGCGCTTTGCGCATCGTGCAAACGCCATCCGCGTTCCAGCGCTTAAATTGACGGACACTTTGTCAATTCCAAAGTGTGTTCCGCGAACGCCTGTGTCCATTGAGACCGGTCGGTCAGAATGGAACGCGATGCGCGCGTCTTCCTCCTTGCATGATTGGAAACGCTGGGCACAGCGATGCTACGCAAGCAAAGCGCGAGCTCTGTACAGCCCGACGCGACCGGCGTCCGTTTGCGCACCCCGGTGGCCACCTTGCACCGTGCCAGGGCTCGGACAGAGGGAAGGACGGACGGACGGACGTGAGCATGAGACATTTCGCCTTAAAACGCACGGCGAAAAAAATGCCCCCCACCTCCCCGAAGGGAATCGTGAGGAAATGCGAATGCTCCGACACCGACTTCTGCCATCGCCTTGAGAGGCGCCCAGGCAGCGAACGGTCGAGAGTGAGGCGCGAGCGGACGGGAGAGTGGGGCGCAGGGAGGAGAGAGAGCGAACGGCGAGAGAAAGAGCGGCGAAGCACTGCACCTACCCTCTCCTACACCCTCTCGCACAACATGCTCCGGTTGCTAGGGGCGAGGATAAGCGCCCGCGCCCGCAGCTGTTGCTATGGGAGAGGGAGTGAGAGCGGAGAGATAACACCTGCCGGCGCGAGGACACCTCCTCAACCTATACTCCTCTTCCTCCTCCGCGGACAACGCCGGACAACGCCGCCTGACATAGCCCGACTAAGAAATGCATTCGCATTTAAAAGAAGAAAACGCCAGGCCCTTTGACCACCAACAGACGCTCGCGCTCGCGTGCTCTTCTGCTAGCAGGTGCACGTACTCTTCGCGTTCTCAGCTCAGACGCTGAGAAAAGGCATTCAGAGAGGTGGACAGACAAGCCGAAGAATGCGTTCGCTGTAGATCGTGCTCAACTGCAATGCCACAACTAAATTTACAATTCTGGGTTGATTAGGGGCCCTTTAACAATTGAAGAGAAACGGCATACTTCTTTGCAATCAGGCATACAGGACAAAGCTCAGTATTCATTTCAATAAACAAAATCAAGCATCAAAACGGCATGCTGGAGGATAAGGCGCCAGTGAACAACGGGAAAACCGTCCCACGCGATCGCGTTAAAGATTAAGTTGCAGCTACTTTGCTATTACAGAGGAGGGCTTTAAATGACGTGAAACGGCTCTTCCTTCTCCCCGCGGGTGCTTTACGCTTTCATATATAAAAGGGGGGACCCGCCTAACAAGTCTTTCAGTTCATTCTAAGACTGCCATGAGCCTAGGTCGGCTAATTCACTCATGAGTGGACTCATTCAGACTGACTCATACTCAGATCGAGCCGTGAGTCTGAGTGAGTCTGGGTGAATATTTTGGGGAGTTTGACTCCAAGTGAGTCTGGCTGAAGAAAATTTTCGTAAGTGTGAGTCCGAATGAGTCCGGCTCAGGAAAATATTGGTGAGTATGAGTCCCAATGAGTCCAAAGCGGAGGATATATTTCTCGACTGAGTCTGAGTGAGCTCCACTTTTGCTGCCGATCTATGAATCCTATCTACTGATCTTCAGCATTACTAACAGCCTTACCTGGATTCACGTTTATACGTATTCCAAAGCAGTATCCTTGATACACCATTTCAATATTTATTCATTAGAGGCATGAATTACGTAGGGGGGGGGGGGGAGGGCGCCTTGACCACCGCCCCGCAAACTCTTCCAGGGAAGATCTTGATAAATATATCTCGTGTGAGTCATCTCTTTTAAGAAAAAATGGCCTTACTGGATTGCAATCACTCATAACTCGTATTCGAAGGTACTTTATCAAAAGGCGCCAAGAAGAGCACCTATTACGTGAGATATTGGTGTTAACGAGGATTGACTCATGGCAGAAAATGCTTACTACTCTAGGCTAACGGAATCATAAGTCGACTCACTGGGACTTACTCAGACTCAGATCGAGCTGTGAGTCTGAGTCTGAGTGAGTTGAAGTGGGTGATAATTTGGTCAGTTTGAGTCCGAGTGAGTCCCGTTGAGAAATGTTTTAGTGAATCCGATTCCGAGTCAGTCCGGTTGGTGGAACGTTTTGGTGAGTCTGAGTCCGAGTGAGCACTAAGCGCTCACTCAGACTCTCTCATAAGAGAGTCTGAGTGAGCTCCACAATTTTTGCCGACCTATGGCCATGTGTAGACCACCCATATTAAGGACACCAGAAAAACGGCGTGAATACAATGGTCGACGAAAGGAACTAATTCGTCTTGCTGAAAATGGTCGCGGAACCAATCGCGGCCTACCACAGCGACCATAAAACGATTATAACTACCATTACTCTAAACTAACAAAAACACATATCCCCATTAGCATGTGTGGTGCACGATAGAGCTCCACTTAACAGAGCGGATGGCGGCCAATTTGCTTGCGCGCTGTCCTCGCGTGCCCAAATGTTCTAAAATAATTAGTTATGTTGTTTCAGCAATGTATTTGTTGTGACACAGTAAACATTCCAGCATGTGACGTTCGAACTATAGTTCAGGTGAAACTAGATTTTATACAATCGACGAAATCACTTACGTGCTTTCAACTTTCAGGTCCATTTGAAGGTGTTGGTCTCGCACCTGTGACGAAAATGTAAGCCTTGTAAGAACATAATGTGAGACATACAAACACCTTCGAGGTGGTGTTAAAGAAGAAAACACCGGAGGTAATTCTTTCAGTCATATAAAATGTAGCAATATCTGCATTTTCAAACCATTATTTAGATGTTGCAATGTTTACTGTATCACAAAGGACTTACGAATGACAACTAACAGACCATCTAGCCAAGGAAGTGTATAAGGGATGTTAATTCTAGTAATGGTGATATAAATGAGAAGAAGTTATAGTGGACGAAAAGATACTTGCTGCCGGCAGGGACCGAATTTGAAGCCTTCGAATAACGCATTTAATATTCTACCAATTGAGCTACCGCGGCCGGTCATCTTTCCGTCCAATTTATCAGCTATATATGTGTACACTATAAGAAAAAGAAAAAAAGAGTTCTTTGACTCTTTTTTGAGAGTTCTGGCTTGCCACGTATATGACAATCTAAAGAGACACGTTAACTCTCTTTGGGGGGTCATTATACTCTCTTCTGGGAGTCGTGTGACCCACAGAAGAGTTAACGTGCCCCTTTAAACAAAGGTCATACAGGACGCAAGTCAGGAGTACCGGAAAGGAGTCACTTATATTCTTTTTTTTTTTTATGGACGGGGCGACAGCCAGAGATATAAGACTGAAAGAACTTTTCTACAGCTTCTCGAAATCAGAGAGGTGGCAGACTAAAACGAGCTCTGAAACAAGCTCTCACATGTTAAAAGAGTAAAACAACCTCTTCAATCTCTCATGAGATATAGGATTGGAACAGGCACTTTGCTGCTGTTTTGCCAGGAGGCAGGAACATCCCTTTCACTCTTTTCTCGTCTGTAGAGAGTGTGGAATGTTATCTGCAGGAGTAACCTAGCTCTCACTCTTACTGCAGGAGTGCTATTTTTTGTTAGAGTGCGGGCCGCGCTACGAGTCCATGTGCCACACGTGACTGCTGCAAAGATTTCATGACGTACGCGACAGGGACCTTATGATTTTCGTGTCGTAACCTGCGCATTGTGTTCGTCATACACACATATCCCACTTTGTCAATTTTGATATATAATAGAGGCGTGCGAACAGAGGGTAGGGCGTGAGCCGGGGCTGTCGCCATCCCGACTCATCAAAGGAGGCCGACAAGTCTGCCCCACACCTTTATTCCATCGAGCCGCCTCCGTCATTCCACAGAGGGTTTTAGCGATAATGGCGACCGAGGAACTGTGATATTGCATTCAAAGATCTGCTTGCATCGCGCTTTTAACCCCGAAAGTCGGAGACCGAAGACCGGGCTTTGAGATAAGAACGATACCGCATCACTTTCATTTTTTTGAATCTATCGCGAAACTGATATTGTTTCTGACTCGAGCGGACGTAGGTGGGATGGGGGGAGCGCTGTGATGATACTTCAATCGGAACGCTGCGCACGGTGTTTGGTTGTATACAAAGTTAAGGAGAGGACCATGAGAGGGCCAAGAAGTATGCGGATAGATAGATAGATAGATAGATAGATAGATAGATAGATAGATAGATAGATACATAGATAGATAGATAGATAGATAGATAGATAGATAGATAGATAGATAGATAGATAGATAGATAGATAGATAGATAGATAGATAGATAGATAGATAGATAGATAGATAGAAGCACTCAATGCGCATTTGGTTCGCTAAGAAATAAATCGCATTTAAAATCATAGTTGCGTTGTTGTGCTCATGCGCAAAGCAGCAGCTAGGTTATTGCTTACATCGCCATTCCTCCAGACTATGCTCGGCTCTTTACGGACCGTGGTTTAACAGTGAGTTTCCGTTGGGAAAGCGGCAGAGACCGATACATATAATTTATTCATTTCAGGTACGACTCCGGCATTGCCGCGTCTGTTCAGTGAGAAGTGGTACAACGAATCTCTTTTTAAAGGCAAGTGTGAATACCATTGGGGAAAGTGTGTTATTTCAGCAAAAGAGTTCGATATTACTTCATAAGCTGGGAAAAATAACTCGCCGTAGAATGATACGTTAGGCGAAGCAAATGATCACAGAATCTTCCGCCAAGGCGAACGGTCTATGCAAACTAAGATTATTTACGTGACCATACGCGCACGAAGCAGTGATCGAAGAGCTTGAGCCATCGCGCCAATATCGCGCAGCGAACTGTCCCCCTTGAAGATCAGTAATATATGGCGTATTTGGAGCCTCGAAACCCCGTTTCTCTTATTGCGATAGCAATTATATGGACAATCTCATAGGGTTTTTGTCGTCATCATCGCCACCATCTTCCATACAAAGTCCAAATCGGACATCACCTTAGGCGTGTGAACGGGGGGGGGGGGGGGGGGGGCAGAGAGGGGCGCCCCCCACAAGTCACCTAAGAGAAGGGGGAGCGCAAAGTCAGCCCCATAATTGACATAATAGGGAGGGGGGTGCTGCTACTCGGGGGGGGGGGGGGGGGGGGCGCCAAGTCAGCCCCGAACATTGACATAATTTGGGAGGGCGTTGAGACGAACCTTCGCCACTCCTGAAGGGGAACGCTGCGCACGCCTATGGACATCACTCGGTGCATCGTGGTTCTACGCGCAAGTAAAAGCGCGCGAGCGCTGCCGGACGAACGCGGCAGAAGCAGAGATACAAGAAGTCGGCCATTTCCGTAGCGCAAAGTACACATGCGATAACACCGCCCCTCGTGCGAGGCCTGGCGTTAATGGCCCCTGAAGCATAGAGGAAACTCCCTGCCTGTCTCTCGTTGGGCTAAGGAGCGTGAAGGGGCACCGGTTGAGGGGTCGGGGTAACGTCGCTCGAGCAGCAGCTGCAAACTTCGATCATTATGGCGCAGTCGTGAGAGCTAGCACGCACGCTATTACTACAGACATCAGCAGACTGCCCGTATACGTGTTATTCCCTAAACGCTTACTTCGCGTTGAGACGACCGACAGCACGAAAAGCACTTTGCTCCGTGGAGCAGCGGCATGCGCTTAGACAATTTTTTTGGAGGTGGTATGGCAAAATAATTATTGTATGGCGTCCTACCTGCATTAAGAATATCGCTATTAAAATGCTAAATAAAATTTCAGCGTACAAGAAGTTACACGTTCACAGGTAGTGTGAACAATAGTAAGAACTGTGAGGTAATATAATTTTGGGCTTGTTTAGATCGCCTCCGAGGTACGCAATGAGGTTCTGCACGCAGGGTTGACAGCCAAGTACGGTACGTTTAAACTATTTTAGCGCACGGTTGAAGAAGACGGAGGGCAGAAGAATGACCCGTGAGTCAGCGCTAACTTTCAACATATGATTTATTCCATTAGGCGCCACACCAATAAATAGGCTGAATAGCAACGCGCGCCAGCGTATTTCTAAAGAACAAAAATGAAAACAAAGAATTTGCAAACACGTGTGCAGCTTGGTTTAAAGGTTGTTGGCAACGGAATTTTAGATAACATTTCAGTCTGCGAGATGATGCGATTTGGAGATGTGTCATAGGCGACGGGTCACTGTCAGCGTCTTGCTGAGAAAGTCAGTTTCTTCCCTTGTTAATTCAATTGATGGCGTGCTAACGCACACATCCCCCAGCCTTGCGATCTCTTATTTCCGATCTCCGGACTGCATTTTGTTCAGTGGGGCTTGCACCCACAGTTCAGGCCACTTAGCCCTTCGTTGCAGGAACTGGGGGTGCAATCCCTCGTATATGAAATGCTGTTTAATAGGAAGATGCCCGGCGCAAACGACGCGGGAGATCATCGAAGCATCAGAGATTGCTAGGTTGCGGTGTGTGTGTCTTAGCACGCCATCAATTGAATTAAAAAGGAAAATAAATTGGCTTTTTTAACAAAACGCGGACAGTGACCCGACGGGATGACATATCTTCAAACCGCATCATCTCGCAGACTGGCATGTTATTTAAAATCTATTGTCATCAATCTGCAATCCAATATGTGCACGTGTATGCAAATCATTTCTGCTTTCATTTTTGTTCCTTAGAAATGCGCCTGCGTGCGCTGCCTCTCAGCCTATTTATTGGTGTGGTGTGACGCCCACTGAAATAAATGTCGCCGAGTTGTCGCCGATGTCTGAACTGCCCTTGTGTGAATCGCCGATGTCTGACAGGCCCTCCACCCAGGCATTAACTCCTCGAATCGTCGTCGCTGCGGACACTCACATCCCTCCGCTATCCTCTGTTCTTGTGCCACTCTCTTGCGCCGAAGCGTCCTAGGTCACCGCCCTGTTTATACCCTCCGAAGCCTTCGGCTCTCGCAAGAACTTCCTTCTCCCACTCGCAGTTGTCAGTATAGAAAACTCATGTGGCGCCATCTATATAACGAACCCGTTTTCTTCCCCAGCCACCTTATTTCGTGGTGAACTCATCGGTCGCCTTGAGGAAATCGATTCTGTTTACTCCACTGACCTGCCTAATGGGATCGCCACCTTCTCGCGTCAGCAGCATTACTCCCGATGCCACTACCGTTTCATCTCCCGAGGCAGTCCTCCCATCGACTGACTCGGAACTCCCTGCTGCTCAGCGTACCCAGCTCTTGGCGCTACTCGATCGCTTTAGAAAGTCATTCGACCATAGCCACCGGCACCCATGCACCTTTGCGCCAGCGTCCATATCGAGTCTCTCACCCTGAACGTCGTGTCATTGACGAGTAGGTGAACGATATACTTCCAACGTGGCGTAATACAACCTTCAAACAGACCTTGGGCCTCTCCGGTAGTACTGGTGAAAAAAAGGACGGCAGCATCAGATTCTGCGGTGATTATAGGCGTCTTAATAAGATCACGCGAAAAGATGTTTATCCGCTACCCAGAATCGATGACGCTCTTGACTGCCTGCAAAGAGGCAGAGTTCTTTTTTCTTTAGACCTTCGGATCGGGCTACTGGCAGGTCCCTATGAATGAAGCCGACCGCTCCAAGACTGCGTTTGTAACTCCTGACAAATTGTACGAGTTCAACGTGATGCCGTTCGGCTTCTGTAATGCGCCTGCCACCTTCGAACGTCTCATGGACAACGTCCTCAGAGGCCTGACATGGAACACATACCTGTGCTATTTGGATGACGTCGTCGTTTTTTCGAAGGACTTCGACTCCCACCTCAGCCGCCTCGCAAGTGTCCTCACTTGTCTTGCGGACGCTGGACTCCAGCTGAATTCGAAGAAGTGCCATTTCACCGCCCGCCAGCTTACCATCTTAGGACATGTTGTTAGCAAGTATGGTGTCAGTCCTGACCCTTCCAAGCTTCGCGCTGTCGTGTACTTTCCCAGGCCGTCTACACTAAAACAACTCCGTAGCTTCATCGGCCTCTGCGCATACTTTCGCCGTTTTGCCCGCAATTTCGCCACCATCATCGGCCCCCCTGACACAGCTACTTGCCGACAACCAAGACATCTCGGCGTGTCTCCCGCATGCGACAAAGCATTTGCCTCTTTACGCCATCTTCTGACATCCCCACCTATCCTACGCCACTTTGACACGGACGCTCCAACCGAAATCCATACCTGACGCTAGCGGAGTAGGCCTCAGCGCTATTCTTGCCCAGCGCAAATCTGGGTTCGATGAGTATGTCGTTTCCTACGCTAGCCGCACCCTCACTAAAGCGGAAAAGAACTATTCAGTCACGGAAAAAGAATGCGATCCTACAACTAGCCTTTGGCTACAGGTCCGACAAGTGTTTGTAATCGGTGTGTACAATATGAAATAAAATCATTATCAATCAATCATTATCAATCAATCAATCAATCAATCAATCAATCAATCAATCAATCAATCAATCAATCAATCAATCAATCAATCAATCAATCAATCAATCAATCAATGTCTTGCAATCGTTTGGGCAATAACGAAATTCAGACCTTACGTATATGGCCGCGCAGTCGACGTCGTGACTGATCGCCACGCATTGTGTTGGTTGTCGTCATTAAAAGATCCATCTGATCGCCTAGCTCGTTGGGCGCTACGTCTTCCAAGATTATTACATTCGTGTAGTCTATCGCTCAGGCCGTAAGCATTCGGACGCCGACGCTCTCTCTCGCTCACCACTTCCCCATGAGTGTGTTACTGCGTCTCTTTCCGGCTGCGAATGTTCTTCACTTGAACATGCCGACATGTCCTCTGAGCAACGCCAGGATCCGTGGATAGCGTGTATTATAGAGTCCCTATCTCAGGCGTCCCCGCGTACCGCCAACCGCTCACTTCGACGGACTGCTCGGCACTTTGCAATCCTGTGACGGCCTTCTGTACCGTCGAAACTACTTATCTGATGGCCGTAAATGGTTGCTGGTAATCCCCTCGCCATCTACGTTCCGATGTCTGTGCCTCCTTCCACACGGATCCGCAATGCGCCCATGCTGGTGTGGTGAAGACATATGCCCGCCTCCGGATTCGATACTACTGGCGCGCAATGTACCGCTTTGTTCGGCAGTACGTCCGTTCATGTTCCATGTACCAAGGCCGGAAGAGCTCTCCTCACACGACCACAGGGACAACTCCAACCACTGCCTTGTCTCTCTCGGCCTTTCGACCACATCGGTATCGACTTGTACGGTCCCCTACCGTACACACGAAGTGGAAACCACTGGGTCATCGTAGCCGTGGACCACCTTACGCGCTACGCTGAAACTTCGGCGCTTCCAGAGGCTACCGCGCGTGAAGTCGGCTTGTTCATTCTGCGGAACATCGTTCTTCGGCACGGCGCGCCCCGTGAGCTACTCCGTGGGCGTTCCTTCCTGTCCGAAGCCGTAGAAGCCCTCCTCCGCGAATGCAACATCGTGCATCGAACTACTACCGCATATCACCCCCCAAACCAACGGGATGACCGAGCGCTTTAATCGCACGCTAGGTGACATGCTCTCCATGTGTTTCCGATGACCACACGAATTGGGACCGCATACTGCCATTCGTTACGCATGCTTATAACAACGCCATTCAATCTACTACTGGATTCTCCCCGTTCTTCCTTCTTTATGGTCGGGAACCTTCCTCGTTCTTGGACACTATCCTTCTGTACCTCCCAGACCCTTCAGAATCGACGACTCTAGCCGAAGCTGCACCTTATGCCGAAGAATGTCGGCCGCTCGCACGTTCGCTTACCACGCACGATCAGGCTCGCCAGAAGCACTCTCATGACCGAAGCTTCTCTCCTTCGTCATGCTCTCCCCTGGAACAATCGTGTGGGTCCGCGTGCCCTCATCTGCTCCCGCTTTTTTTCAAAGTTCATGCCTCAGTATGACGGTCCTTACCGGGTCCTGCGCCAGACGTCCCCAGTTCACTAAGTTGTTGAGCCTCTTCAGCCACCTACAGATCAACGGCGACGTGGGCGCGAGACTGTGCACGTCGACAGATTGAAACCTCACTACGACTCACCAGTCCTCCCTGTGCCATAGGTAGCCAGGATGGCTCCTTTTTTACCGGGGAGTGGTTGTAGTGACAAATACGGTTATTGATAGATGAACGACGAAGATGGTTGGTGTGGTTGATGCTCGTGCTGGTTCAGCTGAGGCCACTGACTGCTGTCTCATCGCTGGTCGTGATTAAAACGGTTGCCTAACCGCGGCTACTAAACGCATTCTATCAGTTGGAAGTTAGCGCCGTGTCCATGTCCCTCTTCTGTCCTCTCTCTTGTTAAACAGTGTGCTAATATATTGAAATGGATTACCAGCACACTCAAGCCTACGCTGTGTCAAGTACTTTTTAAACTTTTGGGCTCATCGCCCGGATGTCTTGTGAACCTCCCGGAGGTCTCGTTTTGTGCACCCAGATAGAGTGCTGACATTTGGCTCAAGATCACTTGAAGGCCGCCGGCAAGTATAACGAAAAGCATTTCATGATAAATAAATAAATAAATAAATAAATATAACGAAAAGCATTTCATGATAAATAAATAAATAAATAAATAAATAAATATATAAATAAATAAATAAATAAATAAATAAATAAATAAATAAATAACTTCTGTCTCATACGTCGCGATGCCGTCGTAGCTGTTTTATTAACTGTTTTTTTATTCAGTTTATTTCAAATTGTCTATATGTTATGGCAAGTATGTACGAAAAAGCTGAATTTTGTCATCGCATGCATGGTGTAGCGTGTACGCAATGTATATTATGAGATGAATGATGTAATTGACATAGTTTGCACCGCGCACGTGTGTAATGTTATTCTTAGTGGTGCCTTGAAACGGCTCTACGATATTTTACAAGGTCACTCAGCCGGTAGCGTAGGTAGATAGGATTTTAAACCGGTATACTTAAGCACTTTGTGGAAAGTTAATATTGGTGCATGGCTTTCAGCCACTATTTTCTGCCTGTATTTAGTGTACTAAACTATACCAGGCTATAGCCTTTCGTTCACGCCCACCAGACCAATGATTTTTGTTTAAGAAAGACATTTGCCCTTTTTGCTCAGAATTTGAAAGTGCTACCAATACTGATTGAATCTACTCTGGAAGCGTCTTTCAGAGAAATGAAGCGTTGCACAGTGAAAATACCTAATAGCCGTGGCCACAGCTCAGGTGTTTCCAGTATTGGGAAGTCTTTCACAAGATAAGCTTCGCGCAGGACGCACGGTTCTTTGCATCGACTGCTCCTGCACTTCATTCAGGAGACATAGCCTATATATCTCGAATTTACGCCATAGAACGTATCGGCGCCAATAAAAAAAAAAAAAAAAGAGAAGGCACAAAGACTAATATTGTGGATTCAAAGGGAGATTAGCGGTTTCTGAAAAAACTTGAGTTCATTTGCATGACAGTCACCGAATTCGTTCGTTTTCTTTTTTCGTTCTCTCCGCAGAATCTGCTGCCAACAAAGCTGACGACATATGGTTCCTCGAAACATCTGGTCGGCGGAAGCTAAAACCCAGGGAAGCCTGCAGCATCGAGTCAGCCTGCCGGCACGACCCCAACTTCACCGTGCACCTACTCTACACCGGAAACATTAGCTCCCGTCACTGCCCTTACCTTCGCGCACTTTCCAAGCTGCCAAATTTTCGGTCGGCAGCGATAAACCCGAGCACCGAACTCGCAGGGACTCCGTTGTCGCGCTTTTACAAAAAAGGTGGAGCACTCCATCGAAGCCGCTATTTCGTAGAACATCTGAGCGACTTACTTCGCTATGCCGTGATTTGGAAGCGCGGCGGTATTTATTTGGATTCGGACATTATTGTCCTCAAGTCGCTGAAAGATATCCAAAACAGCGTTGTTTTCCAGATCGGAAAATCCGTCGCTAATGGTCTACTCTTCTTCACGAGGAATCACCCCGCTGTCGGGGCGCTTATGGACGTGTGTTCACGCGAGTACAATCCTCGAAAGTTTACTTCGTGCGGTCCCTCGGTGACGTCACAACTGTTTCTCGATGCGGTATTCTCTCGGCGCGTGAACTTTCTTGGCGCATGGACGTTCTTCACGTATTTCTTCAACGAGTGGAAATACTTTTTTGATCCCGAGGTGGCAGACCGGGTCCTCAAGGCCGTAAACAGAAGCTACGGCGTCCACATCTGGAATAAGATGAGCGCCCGTACAATCGCTGTGACCGGGTCTGGCAGCGCGATGGATCGCCTGGCTCGTGCCCACTGCCCCTCGGTGTACAGTGCAGCCGCCTCCGCGGGATTCTTATAGGAGGCTACGCAAGACGTGATAAAAGCAAGAGAGTGGAGCCACGTGGCACGAATAAAGGTTCTCATCTGCCATATCTGAACAGCATTTTATAATATACTGTACAACCTGTGGCAATAATTAAAACTTCATAAATGGGAAGCACTTTGTTGTGTGCCAAAGAGAATATACCGTAAAATCCCGAGCAAGCCCCCCCCCCCCCCCTCCCTGCAGTGAAGGATAATCCGACAAGATTCGTAGGCTCGCTCGGTCGTGGGTCAAAATTCAACATGGCGGCGGATGAGCCGATGAAAATAAAGAATGCACACCCGTGGCCCTCATGCAATGCTTTAATAAATACGCATGCATTCACTGTTCGCCCACATCAGGCGAATAAAAACAATTAATGAAAGTGAAATTTGTGGGAGAGGAGAAGGGGGCGTTATTATGAAATCTCCCGAACATAGAGTTTCACACTTTAACACCTAGAGCGGAATCTGGCGCTAGTGTCTATGGGGGGCTTCCTTCAACAGCGCGTTTACCACCATGGGAATCATGGGAAGTACAGGCTTCAGATCTGCTTCGGATGGATTAAGTTCTTGAGATTCGCGACGCCTGTTTGCCGAGTGTAGAACAAAGTGATATGAAGTTATTGCCAGGTAGAACCTGCTTGATTATTTTGTAGGTAAAACTAATTGCTAAAAGTTTCCGTGACCGCGAGACGGAAGGGAAATATGGAGAAATTTAACTGTCGGGGTATGCATTGTTCTGCCAATCTGTTCCAGGTTTGGGATCAATAGATAATGTATTATATTTTTACAACACTTGAAAACACACACGCTTGTTTTTCCCTCGAAAGTACGTATTGTCTATTTATGGAAATAGCAGTACAGTATTGAGTGAGAAGCACTTAACGCATAGTCTGCGGCGATGCCAGGTGCGTCTGTCCAAGTAGCCTGCCCCCCAACGCATCACTCGTTTTGTTATGAAGACGAGTCGGAGGAGCGTGACGGTGCGTCTACTTAGCTTCGCCGTCGTTTTGCAGTCGATATGAACGAATTTTGGCAAGACGCGGTTATAAAATGACGGGACCTCGGTGCGATATCCTGCACTGGCTTGGGACGCTACATCTATTCGCAGCGGTGAGTGCACGACGCTTCGTTAAAACTGTCAAATACAACATCTAAAGCTGCAACGTAGCAGCAAACCAAGATTCCTAGCGGTCTTCAGCCTCTCTGAACAACAAAGGCACTGCTAGAGTGCTCTGCAACGCACCATACTTCCCAAGCTGCCCGAAGAACGAAAGTGAAACTGTAGAAAAAATCCGTAGACAGTTCGCTAGCTAACGCTATCGAATCCGAAGCCTGTACTTCTTATCATTCCCATGGTGGTACAACGATCGCAGCGACAGATTCCCTCTAGGTATTATTGTATGAAACTCCATGCTTCCGAAGAAAAGGTCCGCCTCAGTGGAACAGTGGCTACGGTGCTCGGCTGCTGACCCGAAGGTCGCGGGTTCAACCCCGGCCGTGGCAGTCGCATTTCTATGGAGGCGAAATGGTATAGGCACGTGTACTGTGCGATGTCAGTGCACGTTAAAGAACACCAGATGGTCAAAATTTCCGGAGCCCTCCACGACGGCGTCTCCCAGAATCATATCATGGTTTTGGGACGTAAAACCCCAGATATTATTATTATTATCCGAAGAAAGGAGGGGGGGCGCTTGCTCCGGATTTTACGGTAATGCAACCTCGCGCGAGCAGTGTGGTGACTAAGGGCAAAGGATATCTGTTTATATACATATATATATGCGGCGGTTATAAAATATATATATAATATATATATATATATATATATATATATATATATATATATAAAGGAAAGAATTGTAAACTTAAGGGCTCGTTTGCTTTGTTAAACACAGTATTAATGAGAACTAACAGACAAAGATACCAAGGAAAGTATAGGGGAAGCCATTAGAAGTAATTGTAATGTAAATGTGAAGAAAGGAAAGTGGACGAAAAGATAACTTGCCACAGGCAGGATCCGAACCTGCGACCTTCGAATAACGCGTCCGATGCTCTACCACTGAGCTACGGTGGCGGTCATCCCCCCGTCCACTTTTTAGGGTATATATGTTCATTTAAACGTGGGAGCGTCAGTCAGCGCCGCCTGTTGCCATTACGGCGAGTGTGGAAACACTCTTTTTGCCTGTAGGCGTCACGTAGCACGTGATCTTATTAACGAGCTGGGCAGCTGACTAATAATCCCTTCGCATACCACCTGAAGGCATCAAGTCTGCCAGAACGAGACCCTTGTTATGAATGAAGGAAAGAATTGTAAACTTAAGGGCTCGTTTGCTTTGTTAAACACAGTATTAATGAGAACTAACCGACAAAGATACCAAGGAAAGTATAGGGGAAGCCATTAAAAGTAATTGTAATGTAAATGTGAAGAAAGGAAAGTGGACGAAAAGATAACTTGCCACCGGCAGGATCCGAACCTGCGACCTTCGAACCTGCGACCTGCGACCTGCGACCTTCGAACCTGCGACCTTCGAACCTTCGAAGCTGTGACATTCGAAGGTCGCGTTTCCCTGTAGCCGGGCAGAGACGTTCAATAACTCAAACATGCCAAGAGTAGGCGTCCTCAGGCCAAGTTCGGCGTTCATTCAGTGACGCTCTTGTCGCTGTCACACCGCTTTCTGTGATTCCGCCCTCACCGGTAACAACTATACAGTACCAAAAGTGTCTATGACTACAAGGGTTTTTTTAACATCGATCATGGACGTTAGTGGTCGGAGTGGAGATGCATCGCTAATCGTCAACGTCGCTGCATCCACGTTAAACGGTGCTATAGCTGCCAAAAATCAATACACGCCGCAAACTCTCTTATTTCAATGTACATAAACATTCAACTTATTCTGTATGGACACTTCCCATTCCTATGTCGGATGGATTAACCATAATTTTTTTTTTTCTATGTGCTCGAAGCTCCTGCGCGCAAAAACTTTAGACAAGCACTTGCTCGGGGAAGGAACCACGTTAACATACGTGATACAGTGAAACCTCGGTGATCCGAATCTCAGGGGACCACTAAAAATATTCGTATCGTCCGAAATTTGTATCATCAGAAAGCATAAAAAATTAGCTTGCGACAAAAGAAAGCTCGCGTACATTTTCATTTATTGTTTTTCAGGGCCGCAGCAACCTAAGGAAGAACTCTGAATGATTGTCAGCTAAGTTTTTAAATGTCCGCAATCACACCGGTACTCGTAAATATACGGTCCGTACGCGCGTGTTTAATTGATGAACCAGGTGCGTTGTGACCCGCGACAGCAGTAGCCCCTTCCAAATTTTAGTATGCTTTTCGCATGACACCGAATTACTGCGGTGAAAGTAACGGAAGAAGTGCTTTGACGCGATAGATCAAGGCCACAAAATTACAGAACCATGGTGCTATGTTATAATTTTGTTATCGCGAAAGTGTTGGGGATGTTTTTTGGGAGATTTACGGCCCTGCTCGCACAAATACGACCTCAGCAGTCGCGCATGTTGACGTTTTGAGGCCTGACTCCTTCGTCAAGACAGTCCTCGCCTTCTTTCGGTCCTCGTTCACCTTTCATAGGATGTCTCATGCACGAGGCAGGCATGTGCAAACACAGTACAACGACAGCAGCCCGCGTCGACGCGTTAGAAAAAAAGAAGCATGGCGCCAATGCCCTCTGTAATCTAAACGCGAAGGCACACGGAGGCACATTAGAGCCTCAAAGATTCGCGCACACAATCCTGGAGGCCGTGACGCGTCTCTGAAGGTTTATTCTGACCGTAAGAAAGAAAATATTTTTCTTACACCGTGATTCTGACGATTTGGCTGTGCGGCGCGCATGCCCGCTCTTGCGTTGCCGCTCTCGCACGTGCTTGGCGCGTCTTCCGCGACAGCGCGGACAGCACCTCTTCGTACCTGGGCGGTAGCGTACGTTCGTATCAAACGTTCCGGGGTGAAAATCCGTTCGTAACAACCGTACTCCATTACACTGCAGGCCAATGAGCCTTGGCCGGGACCAAAGAAAAATTCGTATCACCCCGAAATTCGTATGAGCCGTGTTCGTATCACCGATGTTTCACTGTATAGCGTTGTAGAAGAATAAGATAACAACCAGGAGGAGGAGGAAGGGATTTGCGTAACGAGTGGGTCGTTGAATGCTCGCGACCCATTACAAAGGGCTCAGCCACAATAATTCATCGTGATCAACCACCGAATCAATTAATGGAGTAGTGGGTACCTTGCAAGCGCACTTTTATTAGTAGCCCCAAGAGAGTTTGGAACGGATTCTATAAATGGCTCTCTTCCAGCTTTCTTTGTGTCTGTGCTGCGCTTTCTGTGCAAGTCTGGCGTGCAGTGTTGGCGATATGGTCACTCCATTAAGGGATGTCGATCATCTCCTCGATGCCGCGTATGCGAAGCAGGCCCCGACAGTAAAACATGTACTTCTCAGTGCGAAAGATGCCGTCTCTGTCAAGGTTCCCACTCTGCCGATCACTCAAGCTGCCTCGGTAGAGCTCAAGAGCTTCAGATCTTAGAAATTATCGAGAGGAAGCGATGCTCACGCCGTGAAGCTAGAGCTATCGTATTAGAGAGATCGTGCGGATACGCTAGAGGGGCTGCTCGTCATTGACAAGCCATGGATTCAACTATAGGTGAAGTTGTGGCCGCTGCTCGGAAGAAGGTTATGTCAAAGGCACTGAGCGCACTTTTTTCGAACATTTCAGAGACAATTGAACATGTTAAGACAGACCACATGACACAAATCTTGCAAGTAGCTGGGCGAACTGCACTTGATACACTTGTCATACATAGTTGCGAAGACATTAATGAGGAACCTGCGAGAGAAGCCACATCTGGCAGGATTGAGGGTGATGAGCCTACAACATCTGGCTTCAAACAGGAAAGTGGTGATATTCCCGAAAGCAATTCACAAAGCATAGAAAGCGTGGATTTAGACATCAGAGCCAGTAAACGTCGGGCCGCCCCTTACACCCCGAAATATGTTCTTTTACACAGACTGAAAACAAAAAGATAGCGGTTGAAACTGCCGGTTTACCGTCAACATGGGTACAAAAAGTACTGCAGTGGAATTGTCGATCAATTTTAGCTGCAGCAACTGAGTTGTTATAACTATGTGCAGCATATTCTCCTCATTTAGTTATATGACAAGCAACTTGGCTTTCCACAGAAAAAAGTGTTAATCTTAATAGCTATCCTTGCTTTCGTTTGGATCGCCGTTCTTGTAGAGGTGGCTTGGCGTTTTTCATCTCTAAGAACATCTGTCACAGAGCAAAGATTGCCCATCAGTCATTATCTACAGATAGTGAAATTTTGGCATTAGACGTAACTACTCCAGGCTTTACACATTTTTCTATAGTTAATGTCTCTTTTCTTGCTGGCGTTCTGAATATGAATTATCTTGATTCCGCAGTAGCAGCATGCAGAAAAAAAATCTTATCATAGCAGGGTATTTCAACTCACACCACATATCTTGGGATTACCGATCTGATGCCTGTGGTAAACGGCTTTTAGAATGGCCAACCTTGAATGGTTTTTATTTTGTAAATTCCAGAACCACCACTTATTTATCTGTCCTATCACGTTGTGTGTTAAGCCTGACGTTCGCTTGCAAGCTCTGGTTGTGTCATTTCGTCCTGGTCTGCTATCACATCGGGCACAAACAGTGATCACCTTCCAATACTGTTTGAAGTAATGTGCCCACTTACCTAAAAAAAAGTCACAGTTTCACCGCAAGGGTGAAGCAATGAATGCGATAGCAAAAAATTGTAATGTTATACGAAGTGAGGCTGGCAGCTAACTCTTTTTGGATCCGATCTCACGCAACTCTAGAAAACGCTTGTTTAAGAGAATTCTCTTCGCGTTGAAAGCGCAGCACGTAGAAGGGTACGCCGGCCCGGCCGCCGAGAAGGGGAGATGAGAAGGGGAGATAAAGCGCGCGCCCGCGCCCGCGCTCGTAAAATTGAACGTCGCCCCCCCCCCCCCCCGCCTGCTGTCGGCCGCCGAGAAGGGGAGATAACGCGCGCGCCCCCGCTCGTAAAATCGAAGGTCGCTCGAGGGACCCACCCCCCCCCCCCCCTCGCGTCTTTTCACGCTCACGAACGACGGACGGGCCCGGTTATATATATACATATACGGCAAATGACGCCGACGCCGACGGCGAAAACCAGCCGCGAGTGTCCATATAATTGCTATCGCAATAAAAAAACAATCATGTTCGCAATTATGGTAATTATGGTCAATTTATTGAGTAATTATGATCACTCTCAAACAAACAGATGGGACTAAGTCACCAAGTAAAGGCACTTAATTTATGTAAACTATTAGGTGATAGTGTGAAAAAAATCGGCAGATCCCAAGTACCATGGGAATCGATGTTATGCGATGCATGCGGAGATAAGATGAGTAGGTAGTAATTTTTTATTCAGCGAAATGTTACGAATGACGCTAAAGATAGGTACAAATGTTGTACGCACAGAGATATGTTGAACAGTCGCATATATTTCATATAACCAGTCGTTTACAGTTGCGTAATGATGCCAAGAGAAACATGGGTGGTACCAACACCAGAAGCGGTGAGCTGGTATGTAGCGATTGTGGTTGCGAGAATGGTAGCCCTGGATAGTGCTACGTGAACCAACTACAGTGGATGGTGCTTAAGTATACGATTGACGTTAACCCGACGTGACTCCTTCATCATAGAAGTACGTATGTATTGTTTCGAAAATTAGATAGCCAGCCCTGCAAACACAACGAACGTTTCACCAATAGTACGCTTGCATAGAGTCTTTTTCCAAAGCAGTTTCAAGACCTGACGTGGCTCTGTGGTAGAATACTTGATTGCCACGCAAATTGTGGGGCTTCGATTCCTGCTGGCACTGTGATTTCTATTTTTTGCATTCGTCGGGTCAACGCTGCCGCTGTCCGTTTTTCTTAACGCTCTCGCATTTAAATTACCAATGTCCATCCTCGCTATTCCTGGGTCGATATAAATTGTCAAACCTGTGGGGCATACCGCATACTGCGGCCCGTTGTATACGGATATGAGCCACTAGTGTCTGGTGAAATGATTTTGATGACGTGGGCGATGGGATTTTCACGTTATTGAAATCACGACCAGCCAGACATATTCGTTAAAACCTCTTACCCTCTTATACTAACTTTGGCCGACCTCTAGTTAAGGAGGCGATCACGAGAGTACCCAGACGTAGGCGTCTAGATAGATAGATAGATAGATAGATAGATAGATAGATAGATAGATAGATAGATAGATAGATAGATAGATAGATAGATAGATAGATAGATAGATACGTAGATAGAAACGCCAAAGTGCTTGCAGTATGCAAAGGAATGCTTCGCATTTAAAAGCTAAATTCACTGTACAATCTACTAAAGGTGGTGCTTATTCGCCATGAATAGTGAGTAAGAGCGACAGACAGGGACGTAGAAGAAAATCGACAGGGACAAAGCGCTTTCTTCTACGTCCCTGTCTATCGCGCTTACTTACAATTCATGGATGCAAACCAACTAGCCCGCCAACGTGTTTTAGCAATAAAAATTATGTTCGATTTATCTCCCAACGATATCATTAGCTTTCTAAATTTTTCTATAGAACATGCATGTATCCACCCAGATTGGAAAGTTGCCAAAACAGTACCGTTGCTTAAAAAAAGAGGGCGCTGGTTATTTAGTAGATAACATTCGGCCTATTTCCTTCACTTCGAATCTCGTAAAGCTAATAGAGCGAATATTATATAGAGATCTTGAAAAATGAATTGAAGGAAATCATATATTGAGTGAATCTCAAATAGGATCCAGGCCTGGACGATCGATATGGTGCGCTCATGTTGACGTGGAAAGTAGAAATAAACTTGCTCGTCACAAAAAACAGTGCGCCGTCCTAGTCATCTTAGATATTGCCGAGGCATACGACAGCGTAGAACACACTATTGTGATTAGTAAACTTCGGAGCGTCAACGTCACGAGTATATAATTCTATGTATAGAAAATTTTCTAAGCGGACGATCATTTTAAGGCTCACATAATGGATTATCATCTCAAAAATACAAACAAACAAGGGGAGTTCCTCAAGGGTCAGTTCTCCCGCCCATTTTATTTAATATCTTACTAAGCTGAATTCCATTGCATAGCGACGTGCAAGAGTATGTCTACGCGGATTACATCGCATTATTCGCCTCTTCTAGCGATATACATTCCATGCACAACATTATACAGACATATTTGAATGAGACTGGCATATGGCTTAACGGTCTCAATTTGTCTCTGAATGTTAACAAATGTGCCCTTCTTGCTTTTCCATTGATTTTTCCTGTGCAAATTGCATTGACATACGGATAGGCCTTTATTCCTCAGGTAGATTCATTAAAGTATATAGGCATATTATGCACGGCTAAGCTTAATTGGAGTTCGCACATTGAGTATATACAGCTAAAGGTTCACATGCAATTAGATTATTAAGGCGAATCAGCAGCATTCGTCTTGGAATGCGTAGGAAAACATTGTTATGATCTATTATATGAATGTCCGCCCCACATTAGAGTTTGTATGTGTATTGTTCTCTGGGGGGACCCACTTATAAATTACGCCCTCTTTTAAATTTAGAACGTTAGGTCGTTTATGTCTCGGTCTTCCAAAATTTGTAGCTAACAATTTAATTTTCCACGAAACACACCTGCCATCCCTTCAAACTAGGTTTCGAATGCTAACAGTTAAAACGTTTCTAAACACATATGCCTCTCCGCATAGACACTCTCAATATGTATTCCTTAGTGATCCGTCCACATTTTTTCGATGTGAGTGCTCTAGGCTACATCGCCCCCCAAATTATTTTCGCGGAAAAGCTTTTGGAACCAGTAGAAGCAACATTTCATGACATAATTTACCCAAACGTATATAATCACACAGGAGTAACAGAATTTGGTTACATAATTCCACAGAATGCTAAGCAAGTGTCGAGTAGATGTTTAAAAGGGTTGCCGGAAGATCACCTTAAAAGCGTACGGATAAATCCCCTAATAGCCACAGATGCGTCCGTTACTGACGTGAAGGCAGGAGTGGCCATTTATACAGAAGCCCTTAATTGGTCATTTTCTCTTCGCTTGACCGACTTCACACCAATATTCCAGGCAGAATTAATGGCAATTATTCTTGCATTGCGTAAACTTCCAGCACATATTTCTTCAGTAGTGATGTTAACAGATTCCTTGTCTGTATGCACTGCTTTAACAGCATCTCACGCGTCGAGTTGACCCACAGATCTTTGCTCATACATGCCGAATCATACTTAATAAGAAATTGTTGTTGGGCGAGTTGGTGATTACATAACATGGTGATTTTTGCGCTAAAAAAGACGAACACATGTAAGAGACAGGACAGGCGCTACTAAAAATTGGTCTTTTTTAGCGCTAAAATCACCATGTTATGCCGAATCATGTACGTCATGTCAGTCTTGTTTGGGCTCCAGGCCCCATTGGGTTGGCATTAAATGAAGCAGCAGATACCCTAGCGGCAGCATCTGTTAAAGGACCTGTCCTGAAATATGCTAAAACCATCCTCTAATAACACGATCGCACGATTCAGAAACGTTTGTATGCAAAAGGAACACACTAAATCTTCTGCGACACAAATTTTCAGCACCTTAGGTTTCCGTGGAATCGCTCATGATGCAGCACAAGGCAAGTGGAAGTTACGTTAACTTAAGCGCGATGCAGATTACCGTCACTAAATTTTTACTTGCGCAGGCCTGGTTTCGTTGCTTCCCCCAATGCATCTATTGTGATCAAGCAGAAACGATCAAACATTTCATCATTGAATGTCGCAAATATCAAAACATAAGGCAAAGATTCCTGAAACCACCTTTTCAAAAAAGTGGCCTTGCGCTTTACCCATCGGCTTTACTCTACCTGGGGGGGCGTCGGAGCTGGGGCACTGCAACAGGGGCATATACGATGCTGCATTTAAGCATATAAAAGAAACAAAGAGAATACCTTGTTAATATTACCAGTACATCTAAAATATTATCCTTCATCTATTTATCTTCTGTATATGTGCTTAATTATTCCAAATGTTTGACATTACTTTAAGTAGCATTGCATAAAAGATACCAAAGTTATGCCAAATATTTTTGCTTACCTACAGATTATCTCTTTCACACATCCTCCTCCCCCCTCTTTTTTTCGCTATATTTTTTTTGGAAATTCTACTGCCGCAGGTTTCGTGGCCGATCCCCGTAGTGGGTTGTGCCATTATTCCGGAAAACAACAATAAGCCATAGCCCTAGCATGCGAAGTTTCAGAAAATTTCATCGAGCGAATGTCGCGAAAGTACGAAAAGTATATTTTAAAATTTCGGCGTCACGCTCGGAGATTTCTGCTTGAAATTGAAAAATGAAACTTCAACCCTGATTTTCTCCGCTAATAATGAACTTCTGATAGTAAAATATATGACATTAGAGTTCCCAGAGTGCAGTTTGTCAGTCTAAACCAAGCCATTGTTTTTCTTTAGCGTCTCTTCAAAATACCTGCGATTGCTAAAGTCAAGCAGTGTTTGCCAGTTTTCAAGCTTAAAATACCTTGCAACGAAGGAGATATGTCTATTTACACTAGTACGACACTACAGCGCACAATCGCAAAAGCAGAAGGGGAAGAAGTTGTTATGGGTTGTGCGCTGCTGTTCTCTGAAGGGTATGAGTAAATACGAGGGGTGGAAAAACGTTGTCGCCGTTCCGAAAGTACGCGCCATGGATTCAACGACTACTGTTTCCAGGAGTGGACCGACTATTCAGCGCCGTCAGTTCATCATCTTGATACTGGCCGGTTTGTTGACCGCGATTTGTTTCCTGCGATGGGCAGATCATGTTGGAAAACAGGCTCCTATTCTACATAGTGGGAATGGCTCCGGAAAACTTGCAGTCCTTCGACATAGCAGTGAGTACCAGTGCTACTTTTCCTCTTGTTCGAAGGTTCACCTTGATGCCTTTTATGGGAGGTAAAGAGGGCGGAAAACGGTATGCCATTCACGATAGAGGGAACCATTACGCTACTCTTGTTGACATTCAATATAAGAGTGAGTAGCTGTGTTACTTAAAGGGGCACCGCAACAATTTTTGAGCATGGTCAGAAAACGCTGTCGATTGGTAGACGAGGTTCCCGAGAACACGCAAGCCAAAAAAAAATTGAAGGACACTTTGTACATTCCAAAGTGTGTTCGGCGAAAGCTTGTGGCCATTCGACTGACTATGCCATGTCTTTTATTGCGATAGCAATTACATGGACACTCTCGGCTGGTTTTCGCTGTCGGCGTCGGCCGCCGCCGTTGCCGCCGCCGTCATCCCCCGTATATGTATATGTATCTACATATTATAAAAGCCACAAAGAAAAATTTGGCCGCGTATCTGCGTGCTTCGCTGCAAATGTCGAAAGACGATAGTCTTGTGCCGACTGCACTGCATGAGCGGCATGAGTACCACAATTTAATAGCTGGGCTAGCCGCTGGGCTCGTTTTTCGGACGTTTTCCGGGCACGCTTAGACGGACGCCGGCGTTTATCCGCTGAAATTTGGTCGTCGGTCTTTTCTCTGCGTTCTCTGATCATGTCTTGTAGAGTGGGTCGTATTTCATCAAGCGGCCATATATGTATTGCCTTGCCAGAGACAGCGCTCTTCTACGATGAATCAGCCGCATCTGGCTGGCATTGATAAAACAGAAGAGGACGCCATCTACAGCGCTACCGGGGAACATCGGCTTGTGTTGAACTATGCTGCTGCCAGGTGGCAGCACCACAGCGTCGTTAAATCACTGGGCGGAGACTTGTTTTGTACACAACGGCGCGTTCTCAGCGCCGCGTAATAAACACTAGGATCTTTATAATTACGTATCTATAGATTTTGTTTTAAAGGAACACTGTGAATAGTACTAAGGTATTGATGCTGTGCCTCAGGTATGCGTAATATTTGATTTTTAATTGCCCACGCTCACCCGTATGAACACATGCTTCTCGGTCAAGATTGGAGGTCGTAAGGCAGGGGGTTAAACTTTGGCCAGCTAGCTGAATCGTGCGACGTGCCGACAAACAGAGAAACAGACAGACGGACAGACAGACAGACAGACCAAAATTTCTCCGTTTAGGTATCCCAAGAAAGACTATCGTCTTTAAAATCCTTCCGACGGGCGGCATCGAACGAGGGACCTCTCGCTCTGCAGCGCGCGGCGCTAACCACTGAGCCATCAAAGCTCACGTCCTTCAACATTCAAACAGCGAGCTATTTATATACAGCGAGTTTTCAGCTTGTTTTCAGCATTACCAGCGAGATGGCGCAAAGGCCGCGCTCGGCGGAACTTAGCTCGGTGCCCGCCCCACTCGTCGCGACGCCCGCGCGCATGCACTCATCTTCCTCACGCTCTCTCGGGCACCTTGCTCCGTGTGGGGTAGACGCCCTTGCATGCGCTTATCTCTCGGGGGGGGGGGGGGGAATTGGGCGTTCGCCGGAACGATTGCGTTGTAGTCACCGAGCGCACGAAGGTCACTTCGCTCGTAGCAGTCCCCCCCCGTTTGCGAAAAGAACATGCTTTCCAAACACAGCGAAGTAACAACTGTGACACTTGTTCGTTCGCGCTCGTCTGTACCTGTGAACATAGGCGTGCGCACGAGGGGGGGCAGAGGGGGCGGCCGCCCCCCCTAGTCACCTAAGAACCTAAGAGGGGGGGGGGGCGCAAAGTCTGCCCCATACATTGAATTAATAGGGAAGGGGGGGCGCTGCGACGAACCTCCGCCATAACTCCGCCCCCCCTGAACGGTAACCCTGCGCACGCCTATGCCTGTGAATACGTTTCGTGTGTCGTTTTTGTTTGAGCAGCGAGTTAAGTGTCGAGCTGTGAACGTTGTTAGTTCTCTCTCGTCCTGTGCGTGCTGTTTTTGTGCGTCATGTGTGCGTGAGCAGCGCGCTGCACGTTTCGACCTGCTTGCCATTCGTCGCTTGACATTCCAATTTGTTGCTTCGCCTTGAGGCGAAACTGTGACTTTTTTGTTTTGTCGGACGGACGGATGGACGGACACCAAATGACGGACGGACAGAGACAAAACGTAAGTTCAATGATCTAAACTAAATAGTCTAGCCCTAACGCGGCTGAGCGGCCCAGCGGAGAAGAACCCGAGTTCAGTCTGACCAAAACACGGATGCTTGACTGGTCGAGTTGACGTGGACTGGCTGGCGACGACGATAGAGCGGCGGCTGGTGAGCGAGACGTTGAGATGCCAGGGGCAGACGGGGACGTGGAGGGACGGATGGGCATGGACGGACGGACGGACGGACGGACGGACGGACGTGAGCATGGGACATTAAATGCTTTCGCCTTAATATAATAGCGTAGCACGCGGCCTGGAATTTACAATAAATTCTCAAACTCAGCTGAAAATCGCTTTCTCTTCTCTTGACAAATGGCGTTAGAGGCTCAAAAATCGGCCAAGTATCAGGCAGTGGCTGATTTGAGGTTCGGGCGCTCGGTGGTTACTGGGGCCGATGCGGTAGGCCGCGACTTGTCCACGCGTGCTTAACGCGTGTGGGGGCGAACGCACTCAAAAGCCGCGCATTCGAAGAAAAAAAAAGAGAGAAAGTGCTCAAGGTCACGAGGCACCCGTGAAGTATCTTCTTCTTTCGTGTCATCCCTGCCTGCTTATCTTTCAGCGCTTTCGTCAGGACGAGAAGATAGAATGTAATTGCAGCATGCGTCAAATCTTTGTAACTCCGCTCGTACTGGACGGATTCGAAAAAAATTTGCGGCGGTGAAATCGTGAGGCAATGAGCTCTTTAGTGAATTCATTCCTGGCTACTTGAAAAAGCGTTGCAGGGCCCCTGAAAAAGCCGAGCCCCTCAAGCGCGGAGCACTTGAGGGGCCCGGCTTTAATATGCTGTCGTGTGCTCTCATATGTCGTCGCTTGGCGTCATGCAGGCAAAATTAGGTATAACATAGCCATAACATAGCATATCCATGTATAGCTAGTGGGAGGGGAAGGGAAGCGAGTGTGAGGAGGAATGTGAGAGTGAGAGAATTGAGGAAGGGATTATGCTATCATCGTATGTTGTCATCGCATGTCATCGCTTGGTGGTATATAGCGCAGCCATGTATAGGAAAGGGCGGGAAATTGAAGCGAGGGTGAGAAGGAAGGAAAGGAAGAGGGGAGACAGTGAAGCATAGCGTGGCCATGTATGGCGCCACGCAGGCAAAACCACGTATAGCGTACAGTGTGGCACCGCATGGACGCTGGAAAAGGAAGTGAGGATGAGAAGGAGTGAAAGGAAGGTGGGAAAGGCTTGGAGGTTGCATGTTTCTTGTGAAGAGGCTATATGGTGAGCAGTTTCCTAATAGGCGAAGGTGGGTCCCTTGGTTCACCTATTTGTTGTTTTATGCTTTCGTCTATTTTGGCGAGTATGCTCCCGTCTGCTTTGTGTTTCGTCCGAAAAATTGACAGAATTATGTAAAATTTTAGTTAATCGAAATTGTTATCCGCAATATGGAAATACTGTGCAACCGCTTTCGGCCATTTTTACAGCGAAGCTCTGTACCCCTACCCAGGAAAGGTTTCGCTCTGTGGCAAGAGAAAGGCGCGGCGAAAAAGTATAAAACGCCAGGCCCCTAGAGCACCATCAGACGCTTGCGCTCGCGTGCTCTTCTGCTAGCACGTGCACGTACTCTTCGCGTTTTCAGCTCCGACGCTGAGGAAAGGCGTTCAGAGAGGTGGAAAGTCGAGCCGAAGAACGTGTTCGCTGTAGACTTGTGCACAACTGCAACGCCACAACTAAATTTCGACTTCTGGGTTGTTTAGGTGCCATTTAACAATTGAAGAGAAACGGCATTCTTTTTCTTTGCAATCAGGCATACAGCATAGAACTCAGTATTCATTTCAATAAAGAAAACCAAAAATGAAAACAGCATGCTGGAGGATAAGGCGCTGTTGCGACCCGGGGTGTCACAGCTCGAGATACAGGTCGTGGTATCCCGCTGCTGGCCCCGGTCGTTGCGACCGGCCTTTGCAGGCACCGGAGACCCGGGAGGAAGATGCCGAGGCAGCATGAAGAGGCTGAAGGGAAACTGTACAGAGGTTTAATTACATTATTTACAGGGCGAACATTTCGTTCTACATCACGAAGACTTCGCTACATCGTGACGATCTCTTCGAAGGCCCGGGTAGAAGCTTTCCGAATCCTTCGAATCCTCTCGATTCCTCTCGATCTTCTTGGAGCCCACGGGGGCTCATTATAAAGAGTCACTTTTCCCCAGATCCCTAGATGGGGGGAAACATGCACAAATTGCGCTGTCCAATCACACGACACACGACACTTCCGACGGTGCCGCCCACAGCCGCCCAGGTCCACGTGCCCGGCAGGGGCGTTGCCACAGCCACCCTACCACAGCATTGCACCAGTGGCACCAAGGTGGTGGCGTGAGAAGGCTGCAGGATGAGGGGTCCCATGCTCGCACTACGTGACGCATCAAAGGTCCGCCGCTCGACACGCAATTAGCAGGACGGGTTGTAATCCGCAGCGGCGCCGCCGTCTCTTCAAAGAGTATGTCGCGACCGAAAGTCATTGTGGTCGTCTAGTCGAACACCTTGCGCGTCGGACTGCATGGCGCCTCACTTCCCGGCTCGGAAGGACAATGCACGCGTTTGAACGTCTGTCAGCGGGCCAGCAGCCCCTCGGAGACTTGTTCGTAGAACAGGGAACGTCGCTCCTCCGCGGGCCCAGGCGCCGGTCATAACAGCTCGTCCGCCGGCGGGAGACTCGACCTGAGGGTGACCAGCTGAACAGGTTGCCCGAAGCGTCGATTTGAATTAGCGTCCTCCGGTCCTTTGCCGATGACGCCCAACCATGGACTCTCCCGCTCGTTCCTCGTTGCTGTCTTCCTGGGAATACGCATACATACACACAACCACAGGCACAGGAGAGCGCCCTGCCCGCACTGAGACACATCGAGTCCAAAATTAGACATGTAAAAACAACCTTCCTTAAATAGTACAACTAAACACAAAGCAGCAATCGAAGCGTTTCTCTGAGCTTTCGCCGAAGCTCTCAATCTCAAAACGAGAATAAGCTTTCTCTTAAACTGCTTTCAAGAAAACATCTCCCCAGTGATGTGCCCTTCGTGGCATACCTGTGTGCCAGCGTCAGTATTCCGCTGTAATTCAACCAGGCCTCATACTCGTGAACTTGAAAGCCTTTTTCTTCACGCTATCTTTTGGCCCCAAAATTTTGTGCCGCCAAAGCTAGTCGTCAAGTTCCGTCGAGCAGACGAAAAGACACCTGTCGTGCTGCATCAGTATCAGGACCACTACTCACATTTCACGTCTGCAATCGCACGTACTAGTGCTACTGCGCGGATGAACCACTAACACTGCTTTGCGGTCACAATTCTTACAACATACACGTAAACTCACGAACTAACACTTCCTACTAGCGTCCACACCGGACACATGCGAATAAAAGTAAACAAACAAAGAAAAAACTTTCGCATGAACCCTGAAAACTCACAAGGAACATCCTTGCTTCTTCGCGCTCACTCATAATTAACTCCTAACGTCGCTCTCAATAATCTACTCGTACGACATACTCTGACCCTGACGCACGCTCCGATGCGTGTCGTTATGCAACCGCACAACGCCAACCTTTACAAGAAAACATACAACGCTTAAGAAATAATCAAATTCTAAAACTGGTTACCTAAACACTATCAGTAGCCGAGAAACCAAAGAAAACATTCCGAAAACCAAAGTAAACAATCAAAACACAAGTTTAAAGCAAAACAAACAAATCCGCTTACGTCATTTCCTCGAAAGCTTACGGCTGTCACTCATTTTTCAGACGTACTCGCGGCGGTCGCGCCCTGTGGGCCTTTCTTATGGAACGGGGAATACAACAATGGCGCAACCCATTCGCTTCGCCGCCGAGCCCCACTAAGCTCTTTGTTGCAGACCAGCGTTCTTCTCTTCGCTCAGCTACTTCTTGGGAGCCACCGACCTTGCACTCCTGCGCCCCCTCCAACGTGCCGTGGATAGCACGACGGGAGGCTGACTGACCGCTTCCTTCTGTCTGCATTTTCACCCAAGGCGCTTTTCTTTTGCTTTTCGTCCGGCGGCTCGGACGCATGCAAAACAACTTTGACGACGATGACAAACGCCTCATTCTGCCCACTACTCTCAAACTTTCAGAGCCCTTCTTCAAACGTACTGTGCTCTTTGTCGCCTTCCTGGCTTTACGACGCCGCTTCCGTTTACGCCTCTTCTTGGGGCGCATTTTTGAGCCTTCCGCTCGCATCTCTTGTTCATCAGCACTCTCGCTGCTTTCGTAAGCTGTCTTGCCCGCGCAGTCTGAATGATTCACGAACGAATCATCTTTTCCTTCACTCTCCAGACTGGCGGACAGCTTAACGCGTCTAGTATCATTGCAGCCGTTTTCTTCCGAACAACCTAGCTCGCATTCCTGGGGGGCTGTCTACAACTGCAATGTTTTCCTCACTCTTTCCTCTCACTCCCTCTCTTGAACTCACTCCGGTGTTCCTGAC
This sequence comes from Rhipicephalus appendiculatus, assembly GCA_030522465.1. Taxonomy (NCBI): domain Eukaryota; kingdom Metazoa; phylum Arthropoda; class Arachnida; order Ixodida; family Ixodidae; genus Rhipicephalus; species Rhipicephalus appendiculatus. The sequence continues at coordinate 710,321 of JALIZH010029965.1, forward strand.
TTGCGGGTCGAAATCTGGGACACCGCATGAAAGATCCACCGTCGCGATACAGTCACCGGACCCTAGCTCAAATGCCTCGGAGCTGTCCGCAACTGCTCTACTCTGTGCTTCAGTACACTCTGCCGACGTTACTATGGTCGTCTTGCCTAGCGAGTCGAATCCTGGGACATCGCGTGCAAAATCGACCGTAGCGACACATTCATTTGAACTTAGCTCACATGCCTGGGAGCTCACAAGTGCACTGTCATCTCTACACTGTACCTTCGTACACTCTGCTGACCTTACTCTGGTGTTCTTGCCTACCGAGTCGAAATTCCGTTGGACATCGTTTGCAAGAACCACCGTCGGGACAACCTCACTTTGTGTCTGTGCCAGATGGTCTACAACTATCTTAGTTGTTTCACTAGAATTCCACTGGCACAGCACCTCGTCGCTCTTACTCTGGCCTTCGGCGGCCTCCACTCCTAGCGCAGCATCTTTCGCAGCCGATACATTCGGTTCTCTTATGAACGCGCTGCTCTCACATGTGCTAGCCTTCTCGACGGCCCTGAACTGCACCGCACTCGACCTTTCTACGCACATCTCGTGCGCTACATTTACAAACTGACTACTCTGTTGCTTAGTATATAACCCGCGTTTTAGCCTCTCAAGCTCCTCGTCTAACGCTTGCATCTCCTTCCTGTGTTCTTCAACCCTCTTTGCCTCCTCTATTTCCATCTCTCTCCACTTCTCCCTCTTTTTCTGTTCTATTAAGTACATATTCGCGAAGTGCTCGATATCCTCCTTGCTACTTTTGCTTTTAAGGATTACTTCACAGAGTTGAGATGCAGGCGTATCGTCATCTACTTCGAGGTCAAGGTCCCAACACAAGTCCAACAGGTTATCCCTCGTCAACCTCATCAGATCCATGGCGACTACTTTGCTTTGGCTCAGCTGTGATAAAACACAAACCCACCAGCGTTTCAATTCTGGGTCTAGAGAAATTGACGCCTGGCAAATCCCACAGCGAAGACCAAAAGCATAACACACAAGATACACCACGTGGACAACCTCCCCTCTCTACCTTTTTCCTGTTTCTCCTTCACCCTTCTGCACTCTCCAGCATCCAAAACACTCCCGCAACGTACCCTCAAACAAAACTCCCGCGAACCTCACATCTGCTCCTACCGAACTACCTGAGCTATCCTGCTTTTCCTAGCTTGCTCAGATAATCGCAGAGTGCTGCTCTGTGCTGAGACAACCACAGTGTCTAGGCAGTTGTTGGTTGTATCTATCTTTTAACGGGTCTAGGCCAAAAGACTCGATACCTCTCAAGCGCAAAGCCAGGCACTCACCCCATACTGTGCGGTCATGGTACGCTGCGTCGGTCCCGCCGAATTCCAGGTCCTAGGGCTTTCGGCTGACCTCCGGTCCACGTCGCTCTCCTTCCATGGGTCTGATGCCACCGTCTGCCATCCAGTTGTTGCGACCCAGGGTGTAGCAGCTCGCGATACAGGTCGTGGTATCCCACCGCTGCCACCAGTTGTTGCGACCCGGGGTGTCACAGCTCGAGATACAGGTCGTGGTATCCCGCTGCTGGCCCCGGTCGTTGCGACCGGCCTTTGCAGGCACCGGAGACCCGGGAGGAAGATGCCGAGGCAGCATGAAGAGGCTGAAGGGAAACTGTACAGAGGTTTAATTACATTATTTACAGGGCGAACATTTCGCTCTACATCACGAAGACTTCGCTACATCGTGACGATCTCTTCGAAGGCCCGGGTAGAAGCTTTCCGAATCCTTCGAATCCTCTCGATTCCTCTCGATCTTCTTGGAGCCCACGGGGGCTCATTATAAAGAGTCACTTTTCCCCAGATCCCTAGATGGGGGAAACATGCACAAATTGCGCTGTCCAATCACACGACACAGGACACTTCCGACGGTGCCGCCCACAGCCGCCCAGGTCCACGTGCCCGGCAGGGGCGTTGCCACAGCCACCCTACCACAGCATTGCACCAGTGGCACCAAGGTGGTGGCGTGAGAAGGCTGCAGGATGAGGGGTCCCATGCTCGCACTACGTGACGCATCAAAGGTCCGCCGCTCGACACGCAATTAGCAGGACGGGTTGTAATCCGCAGCGGCGCCGCCGTCTCTTCAAAGAGTATGTCGCGACCGAAAGTCATTGTGGTCGTCTAGTCGAACACCTTGCGCGTCGGACTGCATGGCGCCTCACTTCCCGGCTCGGAAGGACAATGCACGCGTTTGAACGTCTGTCAGCGGGCCAGCAGCCCCTCGGAGACTTGTTCGTAGAACAGGGAACGTCGCTCCTCCGCGGGCCCAGGCGCCGGTCATAACAGCGCCAGTGAACAACGGGAAAACCCTCCCACTCGTTCCCGGTGAAGTTAAAGTTGCAGCTACCTTGCTGTTCAGACGTGGGCTTTAAATGACGTCAAACGGCTCTTCCTTCTCCCCGCGGGGTTTTTACGCTGTCATATATAAAAGGGAGACCCGTCTAGCAAGTCATTCACTTCATTCTAAGACTGCCATGAGCATAGGTCGGCGAACTCACTCATGAGTCGACTCACTCAGACTCACTCATACTCAGATCAAGCCGTGAGTCTCAGTGAGTCCGGGTGAATATTTTGGCTTGTTTGAGTCCAAGTGAGTCCGGCTGAAGAGATTTTTCGTAAGTGTGAGTCCGAGTGAGTCCGGCTCAGGAAAATTTTGTTGTGTCTGAGTCCGAATGAATCCAAAGCGGAGCATATGTTTCTCGAGTGAGTCTGAGCGAGTTCCACTTTTTTGCCGATCTATGAGTCCTATCTACTGAATCCAAACTTGGTACGGCATAGCATGACTGTATGACGAACATGGAAGCCTGGTCATATCATGAAAATCATGACTAACTTTTCATCAACGGTATAGTTTACACGCCATGGCCGCGGTGCTCCTAAGGCCGTTTTAAATGCGAAGCATTTCTTAGCGAACTTCGGCGACATTGAGCGTATCTATCTAGCCGCCTACGACTTTAAGCTCTCCTGGCCATATCGTTAATGCGATTTATACTAAAATTGGTTTGGCATAACATGAATGTATGATGAACATGAATGGCTGGTCATATCATGAAATTCATGATTAACATGTCATGAAAAGTATGATTTACACTCCATAGACGTGGTGCTATTGAGGCCGTTTTCTTAACTTCATATCCAAAAATTGGTACGATAAGGCGTTTCTGCATAACCAACATAAATGACAGGTGGTATTATGAAAAGCATGACCTGCATGTCATGTGCAACATAACTTGCATGCCTCGCTCATGGCGCGCTCGCGGCCGTTTCGCTAGCTTGATATACACCAAAATTGGTATTGCGGGACGTGACTGTATAACGAACATAAGTGACAGGCGGTAACATGAAAATCTTGGCATGCATGTCATCTACAATGCCTTTTACATTCCACGCTCATTGTGAGCTTGCGTCCAGTTCGCTAGCTTGATATACACCAAAATTAGTATTACGTGACGTGACTGTATGACGAACACAAATGAAGGCCCTAACATGTAAATCATGACATGCATCGTATGTGCAGCATGATTTTCTTCTTGCTGGCTGCTTCGCATTACATCGATTCCCACAGTGCGTGGGATCTGCCGTGTTTTTCTTAACTTGATATATCCCAAAATTGGTATGATGAGACATTCATGCATGACCAACATAAATGACAGGTGGTGATATGAAAGTCATGACGTGCGTGTCATGTACAACATGATTTACATGCCACGCTGATGGCACGCTCGCGGCCGTTTCGCTAGCTTGATATACACGAAGTTTACTATTGCGTGACATGACTGTATAACGAACATAAATGACGAGTGGTAATATGGAAAATTTGGAAATCATTACATGTCATGTGCAACACGATTTGCATGCCACGCTCATGGCACGCTCGCAGCCGTTTCGCTAGCTTGATATACACGAAATTTGGTATTGCGTGACGCGACTGTATAACCCAATATAAATCATAGACCATAAAATGAAAATCACGAAATCCGTGTATTGTAGATCATGATCAATTTGCATGCCACTCATGGTGCGCTCAAGACCGTTTCGCTAGCTCGATATAGACCAGAACACGCCTATCTCGCACCCAGGCGCCTAGGCCTCCGGTGGCACACTCTCGCACCCAGATGCCATGTTGTTCTGAACTGCCAAGGCGTGTATCTGTTGCGCCAAGTTTACATGACAAGTGCCGTCTCTGGGACTAAGATACAAGAAAGCGCCTATTCACGCTGGTCCCGCTTACAAGAAGTCGTCTGGGCACCACTGCGCCGTCTTTGGCTGCGAAAACAATCAGCGCAAGAGGAGGATATTACTCAGCACTACCTGGGAAGATCACAACAGGATGCGGGAATCGTGGCGGTGCGGTGTTTTCAGATTGCGCGGATTTCCATCCATAACGAAAAACGGCGAGCTCCGCCGCCAGTGGATAATTGCAATCAAAAGGAAAAACTATGAGCCCTGTAAAACTGTACGAGTAAGTACGCTTACTGTGTGTATTCAAGCGCGACACCAGCTATTTCGCTTTACAGAAGTAATTTCCCTGCAGTATGCCTGTAGTATGCGGCATCAAATCACTGCTATATTCTTTCGCATCCCGCATGCCAATAATAGGAAATATTACGACTCACGCGTGCACGCACACTGCGCATGTTCAGTACAAATGTAACAGCCTACTGTCGCGATGCAAAGAAACGTGAACAGCGCCGAAAGCAGGGCTTTCGACTCAGTCAAACTGCGACATGCCTTGACCGTCGCTCGGCGAATCTGCTTTCAGCCGGCGTCACCGGAGTACTATAAAATATTGCTCTGGCTGGCACTTTCGTACCGTGTGTGCGTGTGTTCCGAGTGCCAGGCATGACTGGCAAATGATAAACACATGTGGTGCATGAGCGAAAGCCGGAGCGGGATTCTAGCGCTACGGTGACGCTGGCTGAAAGCACAAGTTTTGCCTAGCGACAGTCAAGGCATGTCGCAGTTCGACTGAATCGAAAGCCACGCTTTCCGCTGTTCGAGTTTCTTTCCATCGCGATGGTACGTACCTGTTGAAGTTGCTTCAGCAGTCTGCAGTGCACGTGCTGTAGACATTCCGGACTGTCGAGGAAGGTCTTCTCGACGTTTCATAAGAAAACAGCCCAAATTTCCAGGAGAGGAAAAGCGCGAAACATGCTTACAACCGTACTCGGCTGGGGAAGTTTCGCGTTTCAACCTTTGAATTGCGGAGCGCCTGCTAGCATGGCAGTTCAGGGTGTTGCTTCGCCGCGCTTTTGACAGGTGGCGCGATGTGCTGCCCAAGTAAAGCGGCACACACTGATCTCACTGTGTTCTGGTGTATACAAGTTCGGTATTGTATGTCGTGACTGTATGACAAACATAAATGACAAATGGTAATACTAAAGTCATGACATGTCATGTACAGCATGACTTCCATACCACGCTCATGGCGCGCTCGTAGTCGTTTCGCTAGCTTAATATACACCAAAATTGATATTGCTTGACGTGACTGTATGAAGAACATAAATGGCAGGTGGTAACATGAAAATCGCGCTATGCATGTAATGTTCAATGTGATTTACACGCTAAGCTCATGGTGTACTTGCTTCCAGTTCGCTAGCTTGATACACACCAAAATTGGTATTGCGTGACGTTACTGTATGACGAATATAAATGACAGGCCCTAACATGTAAATCATGACGTGCATGTTATGCACAGCATGATTTGCTCCTTGCTGGCTGCTTCGCATTACATCGATGCCCACAATGCGTGTGATCGGCCGGATTTTTGTTTTATGTGAGAGTGGACGGGGTGACAGCGGGAGATATAAGAGCGAAAGAAGTTTTAACACGAAAGTGTTTTATGCCGGGGCCCACCAAGCCTTCAGTGACTCAGTTCGGTCACGGAAATGACGTTGAAATGTACACGATTAGATGTCAAACAAAACAAGTTCCGTCAGCAGGCATCGAACGCAGGACCTCTCGGTCTACAACAACAGTAGCCGAGCGCGCCATCCATTGCGACTCTGACAGCTTTACGAACGCGCCTTTTATGTCTACCACTTTCATCACAGTGCTTCTTGTCAGCGGGGTGGTGTCGCCCTCTTGTAGTAGTAAAGTAAAGTATTCATCATTATGTCCGTCTCAGTCGGCGTGTTTTCAGTAAAAGGGCAATTTTGTCAACGCCTTAACACAACGCGAGGTGGCGACCTTAGCCTAAGCGTCGGCCTCGCTCATAGCGTCCATCCAAACCAAAAATGCGACGCGCGCCTCCCTCCAGTGGCTGTAATACCGTGTTCCTCGCTTACGCTCGCCCCGAGAAAAGTCGCGGCCGGGCTACCAGGGCGACACGACGCACTCCGCGTTTCCTTCTAGTCCGACTGTGGCGTACTTTCAATCACACTTTAGCATGGTGCGGGATGGAGAGCTTAGCCCAAGTTCTGCGCCCCAACAGCGTCGTTCTTCTGGCTTCCCGCCTCTTGCTCTGATTACGCTCTCGCTGTCAACATCTACAGCTACCAGAATGGTTTGTTTAATCGTTGATCATGGACGTTAGTCGCGGGATGGAGATGTACCACCAAGCGTCAGCATGGGTGCATCCACTTTACACGTTGTGCAAGCTCTCCACTGAACGGGCACGTTTTACTTTCGTGTTATACCGATTCCTATCATGGAGGGATCAACCATGTTTCTTACAGCTTCTCCAAATCAGAGAGGTGGACGACTAAAACGAGCTCCGAAACCAGCTCTCGCATGTTAAAAGAGTAAAACAACATCTTCACTCTCTCATGATATGCAGGATTGGAACGGGCACTTTGCTGTTTTTTGCCAGGACGCAGAAATAACCCTTTCACTGTTTTCTCGTCTGTAGAGAGAATAGATTGATATCTGCAGGAGTAGCCAAGCTCTAACTCTTACTGCAGGAGTTACATTTTGTTGATGCGAAGCATCTTATGAACGAGGCCTGTCCCCCCCATCGCGCCATTGTCCACCGTAGCCACGCTTGCGCGATGACGATGACGCTGCCATCACGGCACAGCACATGCAAGGTAACCATTATACGCCATGACGATGACGCTGATGACGATAAAGAATAAGCGCGTTCCAGAATACATTCTCTTTCTGCCATCACGGCACCGCACATGGAATGTGCCCACTGGAAGTCATAACGATGACGATGACGCTGGTGATGATGAAGAATAAGCGCGTTCCAAACCACACATTCTCTTTCGGCCATGGATGAAAACTGTCGTGTACGTGGTCTCGCCCGCGAAAGGCAAAGCGGCAACGCCAACAACAAGCTGCTACACAGGAATTGAGGACGCGTGAAGCGGCGGGTCAACGGATAAAACACATTGTATATACTGTACACACGCGTTGTGACTCATTTACATGCGCGAGTGGGCAATGTCACGGGTGATTTACGGTAAGAACAATCTCCTGTGCTTCGCCCACTCGTCATAATTCACTTCGTGGAAATGCGAGATATTTTTCGAGTGCGGGCTATGGAATGAGGGTATGTGCCACAAGTGACTGCTGGAAAGAATTTCATGACGTATGCGGCAGGGAACTCATTTTATTCGTGTCATAACCTGCGAATTGTGTTCGTCATACACCCGTATCCTATTTTGTTAATTTTGGTATATAACATAGGCGTGTGAACAGAGGGGAGGGGGTGAGTCGTGGGGCGGCCGCCATTCCTAATCATCAAAGGAGGCGTCATTCCGTCGAACCTCCTCCGTCATTCTACAAAGGGTTTGAGCGATAATGCCGAACGACTGCATTCAAACAACTGCGTGCTTCGCACTTTTAACCCCGAAAGTCAGAAAGCGAAGGCCGGCTTTTGAGATAAGAATGATATCGCCTCACTTTCATTCTTTAGATGCGAAGCATCCCATGGCGGGGGCTTTGTCCGTCCCAGCCGCGTCCCGCGTCCGGTCACTCTCATGAAGTAAGGAAGCACCCACGATGCGAACCAGAACACTGTAGTACAATAAGGCCGTCAACCACCGCCGCAGTTTCCAGTCATGGCCGAGAGGACAGAGTCGCTGCTTAGCAATGGCTAGGCAGGTGGTGGGTGCAAGCAAAGAATAACCCGCACTACCGGTGGTGTCTGTCGCCCACGTTGACTCCATTCCTTGATCTTGCTTATGTGCTTGCGGGGGGCTTTTTCCGTTCCTCCTCCCCGCGTCCCGCGTCCCACAACCCCACAGCGCATGCGCGTCCCCTCCCCCCTCTCTCTCCTCTCCTACGCTGCCCCCCCTTTTTCTCCTCTAGGAATCCTCTACTCTATGGAGCGGCGAGCACGACAGGTGGTGCGACAGCTGCATACTCCGCTCGGGGCGCCACGGTAGTTCCGCGGTATGAAAATGACGGAGCGCGCGTGCCTCATTCTCTCTCCTGTGCACGGCCGCGATGAGCGCTCGGGCCGCTGCCGCGAAACGGGAGCACCGACGTTTCTCCCGCTCAAGCTAACCTTCTCTCCGCTGCTTCGCATCCACACATGGTTCCCTTGCGGGAGATGGGGAAGTTTTTGATCTGTCACGAAGCTCATACTGTTTCTGACTCGAGCAAACGTAGGGCTGGCGGAACGCTGTGATGATACTTCATCGGAACCCCGCGCACGGTGTTTGTTATGTACAAAGATAAGGAGAAGACCACGAGAGGACCAAGAAGTAGGCGGATCGATAGATCGATCGATCGATTGATAGATAGATAGATAGATAGATAGATAGATAGATAGATAGATAGATAGATAGATAGATAGATAGATAGATAGATAGATAGATAGATAGATAGATAGATAGATAGATGGATAGATAGATAGATAGATTGAAGGACTAAATGTGCACTTGATCCGCTGAGAAATCAATCGCATTTAAAATCCTTAGATGCATTCATCAGCTCATGGGCAAAGTAGCAGCTAGGCTATGCCCCGCCACGGTGGTCTAGTGGTTATGGCGCTCGACTGCTGACCCGAAGGTCGCGGGATCGAATCCCGGCCGCGGCGGCTGCATTTTTAATGGAGGCGAAAATGCTGAGGCCCGTGTACTTAGATTTAGGTGCACGTTAAAGAACCCCAGGTGGTCGATATTTCCGGAGCCCTCCACTACGGCGTCTCTCATAATCATATCGTGGTTTTGGGACGTTAAACCCCAGATATTATTATTATTAGCAGCTAGGCTATCGTTACACTACCATTCATGCAGATTGTACTCGGTGCTTTATGGACCGTAGTTTAACAGTGAGTTTCCTTTTGGAAAAGCGGCAGAGACCGATACTTAATTTATACATTTCAGGTACGGCTCCAGCCTTGCGGCGCCTGTTCAGAAAGATGTGGTACAAGGATTCCCGTTTTAAAGGCAAGTGTGAATACCATTGGGCAAAGTGTGTTACTTCAAATGAGTTCGATATTACTTCAGAAGCTGGGAAAAATAAGTCGCCGTAGAATGATACGTTAGGCGAAGCAAATGATCACAGAATATTTCGCCAAGGCGAATGGTGTATGGGCAAACTAAGATTATTTATGTGACCACACGCGCACGAAGCAGTGATCGAAGACCTTGAGCGATCGCGCCAATATCGCGCAGTGAACTGCCCCCCTTGCACATCAGTAATATATGGCGTATTTGCAGCCTCGAAACCCCATTTCTCTTATTGCGATAGCAATTAAATACGGACAATCTCGGAAGGTTTTTATCGTCGTCATCGCCGCCATCTTCCATACATAGTCCAAATCGACATCACCATAGGCGTGTGAAAGAAGAGGGGGGTAGGGTGGGCGCCCCCGCAAATCACCTAAGAGGGGGGGGGGGGCGCAAAGTCAGCCCCATAATTGACATAATAGGGAGGGGGGCGCTGCGACTCGGGGGGTGGGCGCCAAGTCAGTCCCGAACATTAACATAATAGGAAGGGCGTTGAGACGAACCTTAAGGAGAAGACCACGAGAGGACCAAAAAGTAGGCGGATAGATAGATAGATAGATAGATAGATAGATAGATAGATAGATAGATAGATAGATAGATAGATAGATAGATAGATAGATAGATAGATAGATAGATAGATAGATAGATAGATAGATAGATAGATAGATAGATAGATAGATAGATAGATAGATCGAAGGCACTCAATGTGCACTTGATCCGCTAAGAAATCAATCGCATTTAAAATCCTTAGATGCATTCATCATCTCATGGGCAAAGTAGCAGCTAGGCTATTGTTACACTACCATTCATGCAGATTGTACTCGGCGATTTACGGACCGTGGTTTAACAGTGAGTTTTCTTTTAAAAAAGTAGGAGAGACCGATCCTTAATTTATTAATTTCAGGTACTACTCCAGCATTCGCGGCGTCTGTTCAGTGAGAAGGGCTACAACGATTCCAATTTTAAAGGCAAGTGTGAATACCATTGGGGAAAGTGTGTTACATCAGCAAATGGGTTCAATATTACTTCCAGAAGCTGGGAAAAACAAGTCGCCGTAGAATGATACGTAAGGCGGAGCAAATGATCACAGAATCATTGGCCAAGGCGAAAGGTGTAAGGCAAACTAAGCTTATTTATGTGACCATACGCGCACGAAGCAGTGATCGAAGAGCTTGAGCAATCGCGCCAGTATCGCGCAGCGTACTGCCCCCCTTGCACCTCAGTAATATATGACATATTTGCAACCTTGAAACCCGATTCTCTCATTGCGATAGCATTTATATGGACCATCTCGGAGGGTTTTTGTCATCGTCATCGCCGTCATCTTCCATACAAAGTCCAAATCTACATCACCATAAGCTTGTGAACGAAGGGGGGGCAGGGGGGGGGGGGGGCGCTCCCACTAGTCACCTAAGAGGGGGGGGGGGGCGCAATGTCAGCCCCATAATTGAAGTATTAGAGTGGGGGGTGCTGCGACTCGGGGGGGGGGGGGGGGGCGCCAAGTGAGTGATTCCCGAACATTGACATAATAGGGAGGGCGTTCAGACGAGCCTTCGCCGCCCCTCAAGATGAACCCTGCGCACGCCAATGGACATCACTCGGCGCATAGTGGTTCTACGCGCTTGTGAAAGCGCGCGAGCGCTGCGGAGAAACGCGGCAGAAACAGAGATGAGAGAAGTCGGCCATCTCCGTAGCGCGAAGTACACATGCGATAACACCGCCCCTCGTGCGAGGTGTGGCGTTAAGGGGCCCTGCAACACTTTTCCAAGTAGCTATGGAATGGATTCACGAAAGGAGCTTATTGCCTCACGAATTCATTGCCGCAAAAATTTTTGGAATCCGTCCAGTACGAGTGGAGTTACAAAGATTTCTCGCACGCTGCAATTGCATTCTCTCTTCTCTCGTCCCGTCGAAAGCGCTGGAAGCTAAGCAGGGAGGGATGGCACAGGGGAAAGAAAATACGTCACGCGCGCCTCGTGATCTTGAGCGCTTTTTCTCTTTTTTTTGTTCGAATACGCGAATTTTCTTTGCGATCGCGCGCGCACGCGTGGACAAGTCGCGGCCTCCCGCGGCGGCCTCTGTAACTACCGAGCGCGCCATGCTCAAATCAGCCAATGGCTGATACAAAAAAATCTCTCGTCGGTGACGAGTGATTTTTGGGTACGCAACGTCATTTGTCGAGAGAAGAGAAAGCAATTTCTGGCTGATTTTGAGAATTTATTGTGAATTCCACGCCGCGTGCTGCGCTATAATATTTGGCTCGCGTGTTCTCGAGAGCCTGGACTACCGATCGGCAGCGTTTTCTGAGCATGCTCAAAAAGTGTTGCAGGGCCCCTTAATGGCTCCTGAAGCCGTTGAGCCGACCGACAGCACGAAAAGCGCTTCGCTCCGTGGAGCAGTGGTATCTAATTCAACCAACCTGGTTTTGTAGATTGTATGCCAAATCTGTATGGCGTCCTATCTGTATTTAGAATATCGCTATTGTAATGCTATCTAATGCTATGATAGTGAAACATATGGCGTTACAGTTCTCAGAGTCCAGTTTGCCAATCTAAACCAAGCCGTTGTTTCTCTTCAGTGTCTCTTTAAAATAACTGTGATTGCTAAAGCAAAAGAGTGGTTGCCTGTTTTCAAATTTAAAATACGTTTCAACGAACCAGATATGTGTATCTACACTAGTCCGACACTACAGCGCACAATCGGAAAAGCTGACATCTTCAGCAAAAGCAGAAGAGAAAGACGCTGTTGATGAGTTGTGCGCTGATGTTCTCTGAAGGGTATAAGCAAATTCGAGGGGTGGAAAGATGTCGCCATTTCGAAAGTACAAGCCATGGATTCAACGACCGCTGTTTCCAAGAGTGGACAGACTATTCGGTCGGTCCACTCTTGTTGACCACGATTCCTTTCCTGCGATGGAATGTTCATGCCGGAGAACTGGCTCCCATTCTACATAGTGGGAATGGCTCTGGAAAACTTGCAGTCCTTCAACATAGCAATGAGTTCCAGTGCTACTTTTACTCTTGTTCGAAGGTTCACCGTGATACCTTTTATGGGAGGTACAGAAGCCGGAAAAACGGTCTGCCATTCACGATAGGGGGAACCATTCGGCAACCCTTGTTACCAGTCAATATAAGAGTGTTACTTAAAGGGGCCCTGCAACACTTTTTGAGCATGGTCAGAAAACGCTGCCGATTGGTAGTCGAGGCTCCCGAGAACACGTGAGCCAAATATTATAGCGCAGCGCGCTTCCTGTAATTTACAATAAATTCTCAAATTCAGCTGAAAATCGCTTTCTCTGCTTTCGACTAGGACGTTATATGCTCAAAAATCACTACGTCCCAGGCCAAGTAACAGCCATTGGCTGATTTGAGTATGGCGCGCTCGGTCGTTAGTGGGGCCGCCGCGGGAGGCCGTGACTTGTCCACGCGTGCTGAACGCGTGCGCGTGTGATTGCACTGAAAAGCCGCGCATTCGAAAGAAAAAAAGATGAGAAAAAGTGCTCAAGATCACGAAGCACCCGTGACGCATTTTCTTTCTCCTTGCCAGCCCTCCCTGTTTAGCTTCCAGCACTTTCGTCGCGACGAGAGAAGAGAGAAAGCAATTGATGCGTGGGACAAATCTTCGTAACTCAGCTCGTACTGGACGGCTTCGAAAAATTTTTGCGGCGGTGAATTCGTTAGGCAATAAACTCATTTAGTGAATCCTTTCCATGGCAACTTGGAAATGTGTTGCGGAGCCCTTCAAGTGCGGAGCACTTCAGGGACCCGGCTTTAGTATGCTGTCGTGTGCTCTCATATGTTGTCGCTTGGCGTCATGTAGTCAAAATCAGGTATAACATAGGCATAACCATAGGTCGGCGAGCTCACTCATGAGTCGACTCACTTGGACTCACTCAGACTCAGATTGAGCCGTGAGTCTGATTCTGAGTGAGTTCGGTTGAGTAATATTTTGGTGTGTTTGAGTCTGAGTGAGTCCGTTTGAAGAAAATTTTCCTGAGTGTGAGTCCGAGTGAGTTCGGCTCAGGAAAATTTTGGCGAGTCTGAGTGCGAGTGAGTCCAAAGCGCAAGATATATATCTTGAGTGAGTTTGAGTGAGTTCCACATTTTGTTGCCGACCTATGAACTCATATCTAGTCATATTCAACATTAATATCAGCCTTGCCTGGATTCACGTTTATACTAATCTCTACTTGCACATATTCCGAAGCAGTGTCTTTCATACACCATTTTAATGTTTATTTATCAGAGGCGCGATCTACGTCGGGGAATGCCTTGTCCATTCCCCCCCCCCCTCCACCCCTGGCGAACTCTTTCAAGGAAGTTCTTGATGACTATATCTTATGTTGTCATCTCTTTCGAGAAAAATGACCTTACTGGTTTACGAGCACTCATAACTTGTATTAGAAGGTAGTATAGCAAAAGGCGCCAAGAAGAGCACCGATAACGTGAGATATTGGTGTTATAGAGCATTGACACTTTGGTCGAAAAAGATAATTCTAGGCTAACGGACTCATGAGTCGACTGACTCGGACTCACTCAGACTCAGATCGAGCCGTGAGCCTGAGCTTGAGTGAGTCCGGGTGTGTAATGTTTCGGTGAGTTTGAGTCCGAGTGAGTCCGGCTGAGAAAATTTTGGTGAGTCTGAGTCCGAGTGAGCCCTATGCGCAAAATATATTTCTTGAGTGAGTCTGAGTGAGCTCCAAAAGTTTCACCGACCTATGGCCATAACATAGCATATTCATGTATAACTAGGGGGCGGGGAAGGGAAGCGAGTGTGAGCAGGAATGTGAGAGTGAGAAATGAGGAAGGGAGTATGCTGTCATCGTATGTTGTCATCGCATGTCATCTCTTGGTGATGTCTGGCACAGCCATGTATAGCGAGGGGGCGGGAAATCGAAGCGAAGGTGAGGAGGAAGAAAAAGAAGAGGGGAAATAGTGAAGGGTAGCATGACCATGTACGGCGTCACGCAGGCAAAACCACGTATAGCGTACAGTGTGTTATAGCAAGGATGCAGAAAAGGGAAGTGAGTATGAGAAGGAGTGAAAGAAAGGGGGGGAAAGGCTTGGGGGTTGCATTATTCTTGTGAAGAGGCTTAATTGTGAGCCGTTTCCTAATAGGCGAAGATCACCTATTTGTGGTTCTACGCTTTCTTCTATTTTGGCGAGTATGCTCGCATCTGCTTTGGGTTTAGTCCGAAAGATTGACAGAACTATGTAAAATTTTAGTTAATCGAAAATTTTATCTGCGATATGGAAATACTGTGCTACCGCTTCCAGCAATTTTTACAGCGAAGCTGTGTACCTCTACCAAGGAACGGTTTCGCTCTGTAACAAGAGAAATGCGCGGCGAAAAAGTAGAAAACGTCAGGCACCTATACTCCATCTCACAACTACCTTGCAGCACGGCCGAAACTACGAGGAGTACACAGGCAGTATCCTTGCGCAGCAAATAATTTAGTTCCGGGCTTAACTCTCATTATCAACGAGGTGCAAGGGCTTTAGTTGTGCCTCTCGCATGACGCGTTACAGCGATAGGTGGCACGTTAGGCCCTTAGCGCATGCACTTCGAAATTTCTGAAAATAATGCAGAGATTACCGGCTGGTAACCGTAATAACCACCCTAACCGCGATGACGTACAGCAACATGGCAGCCCCCCATACACCCCAGACCACCCGCTTCCATCCGAATTGATGCTTCGTACTGGCTGTCTGCCCGGACAGCAAGAAAAAAGTGGCATAATCTGTCATCGCTTAGTCTAACCTAACGCTGAGGGCAAATCATCAAGTATCTTCTTTCGCTATTATGTATATCGCTGGTTTGTTTTGATGCTTCTAGGACTATCGAAGTGGTACTGAGCCGTAAAAGTGGTTTGAGTTTAACTGAGCAGATGTCGCCACAACATTAGCGTCGGTGATGCGTTGACGATGCGAAACACCCTGAATGTCTATATTGTTTTCTGTGCCAATGATTTGCTGTTCCACTCAAGAATGGTAAGCGATTGCTGCGGAAAGTGCGTCGACCGTGCTGTAAAAAAAGAACTCGGTGAAAACGCCAGTATGAACGCTGTTATAAAAAGAACCGCGTTCCTCACAAACGCCAGCGAACACGCCCTGCACGAGTGGGTTTCTGAACATAAAGAAACGGCGAGGTGGCGTTCCCGAAGAGGTTTTTGCGTTTTGTACTAACTGGAGGGAGTAAGTATCGACAAGGTAGGCGAGCCGACGCCAAAGAGACGACGAGCAGACGACGCGACGCGGATGAACACGTCTTGAGGGGGGCTTTCACCTTTCCTATTGGCTAACAAGCCCTGCAGCTTCCACAGTGCTGCAAGGTACTTCTGAGATGGAGTATAGACCAGTGGCGTAGCCAGGGGGTGGAACACCGCGCACGTGCCCCCCCCCCACCCCCGAAATTTTTTTCGCCATTGCATACAGAGGGAAAAATGACCATTTCAATTAGGTGCCCTCCCCGAAATCAAGGAGCTGCCCCCCCCCCCCCCCGAAAAAAATTTCTGGCTACGCCCATGCCCTAGACCACCATCAGACGCTCGGGCTCGCGTTCTCTTCTGTTAGCAGGTGGACGTACTCTTCGCGTTTTCTCCTCGGATGGAGAAGAAAGGCATTCGGAGAGGTGGACTACGAGCCGAAAAACGCGTTCGCTGTAGACTCGTGCACAACTGCAACGCCACACTAAATTTCGACTTCTGGTTTGTTTGGTGCCCTTTAACAATTGAAGAGGAACAGCATACTTTTTCTTTGCAATCAGGCATACAGCATAGAATTTAGTATTCATTTCAATAAAGAAAACCAAACATCAAAACGGCATGCTGGAGGATAAGGCGCCAGTGAACAATGGGAAAAGCCTCCAACGCGTCCCCGGTAAAGATTAAGTTGCGGCTACTTTGCTGTGCTTGCGAGGCCTTTTAAAGACGTCAAACGGCTCTTCCTTCTCCCCGCGGGTGTTTAACGCTTTCTTATATAAAAGAGAGACCCGTCTAGCAAGTCATTCAGTTCATTCTAAGACTGCCATAAGCGTAGGTCGGCGAACTCACTCATGATTCGAATCCCTTAGACTCACTGAGATTCAGATCGAGCCGTGAGTCTGAGTGAGTTCGGGTGAATATTTTGGTGAGTTTGAGTCCAAGTGAGTCCCGCTGAAGAAAATTTTCGTAAGTGGGAGTGTGGGTGAGTCGGGCTCAGGAAAATTTTGGTGGGTCCGAGTCGGAATGAGTCCAAAACGCAGGATATATTTCTCGAGTGAGTCTGAGTGAGTACCCCTTTTTTCGCCGATCGATGAATCCTATCTACTGATCTTCAGCATTACTAACAGCCTCACCTGGACTCACGTTTGATACTCGCGTCTACTCGCACGTATTCCAAAGCTTTCAATATTTATTTATCAGGGGCATGAATGGCGTAGGGGGGGTGCCTCGACCTCCGCCCCGCAAACTCTTCCATTGAAGTTCTCAATAAATATATATCGTGTGAGTCATCTCTTTCAAGAAAAAAATGTCCTTACTGGATTGCAAGCACTTATAACGCGTCTTTGAAGGTTACTATATCAAAAGGCGCCAAGAAGAACACCTATTATGTGAGATATTGGTGTTAAAGAGCATTGACACCACGGCTAAAAAAAAGGTAATTCTAGGCTAACGGACTCTTGAGTCTACTCACTCGGACTTGCTCAGACTCAGATTGAGCCGTGAGTCTCAGTCTGAGTTAGTTCAAGTGAGTGATAATTTGTTGAGTTTGAGTCCGAGTGAGTCCAGTTGAGAAATGTTTTAGTGAATCTGAGTACGAGTGAGTCCGGTTGAGGAACGTTTTGGTGAGAGAGTCTGAGTGAGCTCCACAATTTTTGCAGACCTATGGCCATGAGTAGACAACCTGAATTAAAGACAGCAGAAAAACGGCGTGAATACAATGCTCGACGAAAGGAACAAATTCAGATTGCTGAAAATGGTCACGGAATCAATAGCGGCCTACCATAGCGGCCATAGAACGATTATCACTAGCATTACTCTAAACTAATAATTAAACATATCCCCATTAGCATGTGTGGTGCGTGATAGAGCTTCCCTAAACATTCACGTTGGCAGAGCGGATGGCGGCCAATTTTTTTGCTGGCTGTCCTCGCGAGCCCAAATGTTCTAAAATAATTGGTTATCCTGTTTCATCGATGTACTTTTTGTGACACAGTAAACATTCCAGCATGTGACGTTCGAACTTCTTCAGGTGAAACTAGATTTTATACAATCGACGAAATCACTTAGGTGCCTTCGACTTCCAGGTCCATTTGAAGGTGTTGGTCTCGCACCTGCGACGAAAACGTAAGACTTGAAAGAACGGAATGTGAGACATGCAAACATCTTCGAGGTGGTGTTAAAGATGAAAACACCGGAGGAAATTCCTTCGGTCAGAAAAAATGTAGCAATATCTGCATTTTTAAAACATCAGTTATTTGTGGCAATGTTTACTGTATCACAAGGAACCTACGAATGACAACTAACAGATCATTTAGCCAAGCAGAAGTATAAGGGGTGTTATTTCTAGTAATGGTGATATAAATGAGAAGAAATTATAGTGGAAAGTACCAATTGAGCTACGGCGGCGGTCATCTTTCCGTCCATGTTATCGGGTATGTATGTGTACACTATAAGAAAAAAAAAAGAGTTATTTGACTCTTTTTTGAGAGTTCTGGCTTGCCACGTATACGACTCTCAACAGACACGTCAAATCTCTTTGGGGGTCATTATACTCCAGTGAGAGTCGTGTGACGCACAAAAGAGTTAAATGGCCTCTTTAAAGAGAGCCATACACGAGGCAAGTCAGGTGTACCCGAAAGCAGCAGTCACATACTCTTTTTAAATGCGAAGCATTTCTTAGTGGACTTTGGCGACTTTGAGCCCATCTATCTATCTATCTATCTATCTATCTATCTATCTATCTATCTATCTATCTATCTATCTATCTATCTATCTATCTATCTATCTATCTATCTATCTATCTATCTATCTATCTATCTATCTATCTATCTATCTATCTATCTATCTATCTATCTATCTATCTATCTATCTATCTATCTATCTATCTATCTATCTATCTATCTATCTATCTATCTATCTATCTATCTATCTATCTATCTATCTATCTATCTATCTATCTATCTATCTATCTATCTATCTATCTATCTATCTATCTATCTATCTATCCGCCTACGACTTCGCGCTCTCCTGGCCATATCGGTAATGGGATTTATTCAAAACTTGGTATGGCATAGCAGGACTATATGACGAACATGAACGACTGGTCATGTCATGAATATTTTCGCCTTTAAGAGTTGAACGCGATAGAGATATCCTGTCCCTAGTGCGTACTTCAATCACTTAGTGCATACTATGTAATGGGTAGCAAGCTTTAAACCCAGAGCAATTATGCGCGGGAAAATGCGGGAAATGTTTCCGAGCTAGCTATGCACCCACTACGTGGTTTTAAGGGAATACGCGCAGTAACGTGTGTGCCTTTGGTCAGGCCCGTAGCCAGAAATTTTTTTTCGGGGGGGGGGGGGGGAGGGGGGGGGGCACCTGTTGAAAACCTTGAAAACCCCCTATTTTTATTTTTTTTCTCCGTAAAACACCCCCCCTCAATCCGAATTTCGGGGGGGGGGGGGGCGGCCGGGCCCCCCCGCACCCCCCCCCCCCTGGCTACGGGCCTGCCTTTGGTAATGGGTGCATATCTTTGAACCGCAATGTCGTTATGATGTTCGCATCTTCTGACGCCCGATGGCAATGTACCCTTGTACCACGCATATTACTGCGATATTACATGCTGTATTGTGACGCCTGTATACAGGACGCGTGTGTTTGTAAAGCACGAGTTATTTTTCACTGCAATTCCAAGCAGAGGAAGTTATTTTTAAATGTAATTCCAAGCGGAAGCGTGGCTGTGTGCTAGAACACGTGCTTTGCCACGCAGACAACCTGGGTTCGATCCTCATTCGGACCCGGAAATTTTTATTATTTATTTAAATTGCATCTTTCTCGAATTTTCGATCACGGACAAGATGATGATTTTTCGCTAACAGCCAATGATGCCGCCGGCGACGCCGACACCGGACGCCAACGCCGACGCAGGAATTTCTGCGAAACGAGCTCTTTAACGCTGCCGCGTTAAAATCATGAATAATTTTTCATGAACGGTATGGTTTACACGCCATGGCAGCGGTGCTCCGGCGGTCGTTTCCTTAAATTGATGTATAAAAATTGGTATGATGAGACATTTTTGAATGCCCAAAATAAATGACAGGTGGTGATATGAAATTCATGACGTGCATGTCATGTACAACATGATTTACATGCCACGTTCATGGCACGCTCGCGGCCATTTCGCGAGCTTGATATACACCGAATTTGGCATTGCGTGACGTGACTGTATGACGAACATGAATGATAAGTGGTAATATGGAAATCATGGCATGTCATGTGCAACATGACTTGTATGCCACGCTCATGGCACACTCGCCGCCGTTTCGCTAGCTTGATGTACACCAAATTTGATATTGCGGGACATGAGTGTATGACGAACATAAATGACGACTGGCAATATGGAAATATTTACATGTCATGTGCAACATGACTTGCCTGCCATGCTCATGGCACGCTCGCGGCCGTTTCGCTAGCTTGATATACACCAAATTTGGTATTGCGTGACGTGACTGTATAAACAAACATAAATGACACCTCCTCCGTCATTTTCAAAGGGTTTTAGCGATAAGGGCGACCGAGTGCATTCAAAGAACTGATAGCTTCGCGCTTTTAACCCCGAAAGTCGGAAAACGAAGACTGGCCTTTGAGATAAGAACGACATCGCATCACTTTCATTTTACATGCGAAGCATCTTATGCTCGGGGCCATGTCCGTCCCTCCCGCATCCCGCGTCCGGCCACTTTCATGAAGTAGGGAAGCACCTACTATGCGAACCAGAACACTGTAGTACAATATAAGGCCGTCAACCACCACTACCGTCACCAGAGTCATGGCCGAGAGCACAGAGAGGCTGCTTAGCAATGGCTAGGCAGGTGGTGTCTGTCGCCCAGGTTGACTCCATTCCTTGATCTTGCTTATATGGGGACGCGCATGCGCTGTGGTGGTGTTGGATGCGTCCCGCGTCCCACATCACCACAGCGCATGCGCGTTCCCCCCCCCCCCTCTCTCTCTCCTCTCCTACGCTCACCCCCCTTTCTCTACTATAGGAATCCTTTACTCTACGAAGCCTACGTCTCGCATCCCCACAGCGCATGCGCGTCCTGTCCGCCTCTCTCCTACGCTCACCCCCTTTCTCTCCTCTAGGAATCATATATTCTACGGAGCGGCTCCCGCGTCCCACACCCGCACCGCGCATGCACAACCCCTCTCTCTCCTCTCCTACGGTTCCCCCCCCGTTCTCTCCTCTAGGAATCCTCTACGGAGCGGCGCGCACGACAGGTGGTGCGACAGCTGCATACTCCACTGGGAGCACCACGGTAGTTCCGCGGTATGAAAATGACGGAGCGCGCCTCATTCTCTCTCCTGTGCAGCGCCGCGATGAGCGCCCGGGCCGCTGCCGCGAAACGAGAGCGGCGACGTTTCTCCCGCTGAAGCTAACCATCTCCCCGCTGCTTCGCATCCACACATGGTCCCCTTTAGCGGGAGATGGGGAAAATTTTTAATCTATCGCGAAGCTTGTATTGTTTCTGATTCAAGCAAACGTAGGGGGGAGTGCTGTGGTGTTTGGGGATATACAAAGTTAAGGAGAGGACCACGAGAGGGTCAAGAAGTAGGCGGATAGATAGATAGAAGCACTGAATGTGGATTTGGTTCGCTATGAAATAAATCGCATTTAAAATCATAGTTGCGTTGTTGTGCTCATGCGCAAAGCAGCAGCTAGGTTATTGTTACATCGCCATTCCTCCAGACTATGCTCGCCTCTTTACGGACCGTGGTTTAACAGTGAGTTTCCGTTGGGAAAGCGGCAGAGACCGATACATATAATTTATTCATTTCAGGTACGCCTCCAGCCTTGTGGCGTCTGTTCAGAAAGATGTGGTACAACGATTCCCTTTTTAAAGGCAAGTATGACTACCATTGGGGAAAGTTTGTTACTTCGGCGAATGAGTTCGATATTACTTCAGAAGCTGAGAAAAATAAGTCGCTGTAGAATGATACGTTAGGCGGAGCCAATGATCACAGAATCGTTCGCCAAGGCGAAAGGTCTAAGGCAAACTAAGATTATTTATGTGACCATACGCGCACGAAGCAGTGATCGAAGAGCTCGAGCGATTGCGCCAATATCGCGCAGCAAACTGTCGCCTTGCACATCAGTAATCTTTGGCGTATTTGTAACATAGAAGCCGCATTTCTCTTACTGCGATAGAAATTATATGGACAATCTTGGAGGGTTTTTTTTTCGTCGTCATCGCCACCATCTTCCATACAAAGTCCAAATCGACATCACCTTAGCCGTGAACGGAGGGGGGGGGGGAGGGTGAAAAGGGGGGGGGGGGGGCGTCCCCACAGGTCACCTAAGAGGGGGGTCGGCGCCACGTCAGCCCCGAAGATTGACATAATAGGGAGGGCGTTGAGAGGAACCTTCGCCCCTCCTGAAGGGGAAACCTGCGTGCGCCTATGGACATCACTCGGCGCATCGTGGTTCTACGCGCTAGTAAAAGCGCACGAGCGCTGCGGACGAACGCGGCAGAAGCAGAGATGAAAGAAACCGACCATCTCCATAGCGCGAAGTACACATGCGATAGCACCACCCCTCGTGCGAGGCCTGGCGTTAATGGCCCCTGAAGCACAGAGGAAATTCCCTGCCTGTCTCTCGTTGGACGAAGGAACGTGAAGGGGCACCGGTTGAAGGGTCGGGGTAGCGTCACTCGAACAGAGCTGGAAACTTCGATCATTATTGCGCAGTCGTGAGAGTTTGCGCGCACGCTATTTCTGCAGACATCAGCAGACGGCTCGTATACGTGTTATTCCCTCAACGCTTACTTAGCTTTGAGACGACCGACAGCACGAAAAGCGCTTCGCTCCGTGGAGCAGTGGTATGCGCTTAAACCATTTTTTTTGTAGATTTTATGGCGAAATAGCTTTTGTATGGCGTCCTACCTACATTTAGAATATCACTATTGAAATGCTAAATAATATTTCGGCGTGCAAGAAGCGTACACGTTCAGAGGTAGTGTGAACAAAAGTAAACAGAACAGTGAAGTAATATAATTTTGGGCTTGGTTAGATCGCCTCCAAGGTACGCAATGCGGCTCTGCACGCAGGGTTGACTGCCAAATACGGTACATTTAAACTATTTTAGCGCACGGTTGAAGAAGACGTAGGACAAAAAAAGAACGACCCGGAGTCAGCGCTAACTTTCAACATAGATTTATTAGATGTGAAGGAGCTTAGAGCGGAGTTCAATCCGGTGGTGGTGTGCGTCCTGACCACCCTAAATGCGCATGCACCTACTCTCTCTCCCACTCTCCTCCTTTACGCAGGTGTTCGGTCGCCTTCTCTCCTCTTCCCCCCCGCGCTGCAGCCGCGCACTCTCCTCCTTTACGTGGGCGTTTACGCAGGCGTTCGGTCACCTTCTCTCCTCTCCTCCCCCCCGCGCTGCAGCTTGCAAACCCACTCCCTCCTCTCCCTCCGCTATTTCATATAAGTGCGTGCACTCGGTCGAGGAAGTCTCGCTTGAATCGTGCGGGCGCTCCGTCGGTTCCCGGTCGCTGCAGTTGTCTCGAAAGCCTCGCTACCCTCGCCGCAGACTCGCGTTGTCTCTCTGTAGCGGAAGCGGTAGCTCGACGCCGACGCTTGGCTTCGACGGCCGAGTGAACGTAAACGGAAACTTGGTGTGCACCCCGAATAATGCTTCGCATCCCCTCATGGCTCCTTTTAGTGGAAGATAGTGCAATTTTTACAGTAGGCTCCACACCTAAAAATAGGCTGAATAGCAGCGCACGCCGGCGTGTTTCTAAGGGAACAAAAATAAACACACAAATAATTTCCAAACACGTGTGCATCTTGGTTTAAAGGTTGTTGTCAACGGATTTTAGATAACATGTCAGTCTGCGAGATGATGCGATTTGAAGATGTGTCATCGCCGACGGGTCACTGTCAGCGTCTTAATGAGAAAGTCAGTTTCTTCCCTTGTTAATTCAATTATTGGCGTGCTAACGCACACATCCCTCAACCTTGCGATCTCCGATATCCGACTGCATTTTGTTCAGTGTGGCTTGCACCCAAAGTTCAGGCCACTGGGGACGGGGGGTGCAATCCCTCGTATATTAAATGCTGTATAATAGGAAAAAGTCCGGCGCAAACGACGCGGGAGATCATCGAAGCATTAGAGATTGCTAGGTTGAGGGGTGCGTGTCTTAGCACGCCATCAATTGAATTAACGAGGAAGGAAACTGACTTTTTTAACAAAATGCGGACAGTGACCCGACGGGGATGACAAATATCTTCAAACCGCACCATATCGCAGACTGACATGTTATCTCAAATCCATTGTCATCAGTCTGTAATCCAAAATGTACACGTGTTTGCAAAGCATTTCTGCTTTCATTTTTTGTTCCTTAGAAATGCGCCTGCGTGCGCTGCCCTCTCAGCCTATTTATTGGTGTGACGCCCACTGAAATAAATGTTGGAAGTTAGCGCTGTGTCCATGTCGCTCTTCTGTCCTCTTTCTTGTTCAACAGTGTGCTAATATATTGAAATGGATTACCAACACACTCAAGCCTCCGCTCTGTCAAGTACTTTTTAAACTTTTGGGCTCATCGCCTGGATGTCTTGTGAACCTCCCGGAGGTCTCGTTTTGTGCACCCAGATACAGCGCTGACATTTGGCTCAAGATCACTTGAAGGCCGCCGGAAAGTACAACCAGAAGCATTTCATGATAAATAAATCAACAAATAAATGAATAAATAAATAAATAAATAAATAAATAAATAAATAAATAAATAAATAAATAAATGATTAAATACTTCTCTTGTCTCATACGTCGTGATGCCGTCGTTGCTGTTTTATTAACAGCTTTTTGATTCAGTTTATATCAAATTGTCTTTATGTCATGGCAAGCATCTACGAAAAAGCTTGATTTTGTCATCGCATGTATGGCGTAGCGTGTATGCAATGTATATTATGAGATGAATGGTGTAATTGACATAGTTTGCACCGCGCACGTGTCTAATGTTATTCTTAGTGGTGCCTTGAAACGGCTCTACGATATTTCACAAGGTCACTGAGCCGGTAGCGTAGGTAGATAGGATTTTAAACCGTTAGTCTTAAGCGCTTTGTGTAAAGTGAATGTTGGTGCACGGCTTTCTGCCGCTATTTTTGCGTCTATGTTTACTATACCAAACTATACATATGTCCACCAGCCCAATGCTTTTTGTTTAAAAAAAGCATTCGTAGTTCTTGCTCAGAATTTGCAAGTGCTTCCGATTCTGATTGAATCTACTCTGGAAGCATCTTTCAGAGAAATGAAGCATTGTACAGCGAAAAACCGTAACAGCCGTGGCCACAGATCAGGTGTTACCAGTAGTGGGAAGGGTTTCATAAGATAAGCTGCGCCCAGGACGCAGGGTGCTTTGCATCGACCGCTCCTGAACTTCATTCAGGAGAGATTGCTATATATCTCTTGGATTCACGCGGTAGCGCATATTGGCGCCAATAAAAAAAAGCCATAAAAACACTAATGTGGACTGAGAGTGCGATTAGCGTTTTCCGAAAAAACTAGAGTTAATTTGCATGACAGTCACTGAATTCCTTCGTTTTCTTTTTTCGTTCTCTCCGCAGAATCTGCCGCCAACAAAGCTGACGACATATGGTTCCTCGAAACATCTGGTCGGCGGAAGCTGAAACCCAGAGAAGCCTGCAGCATCGAGTCAGCCTGCCGGCACGACACCAACTACACCGTGCACCTACTCTACACCGGAAACATTAGCTCCACTCACTGCCCTTACCTTCGCGCACTTTCCAAGCTGCCGAATTTTCGGTCGGCAGCGATAAACGCGAGCACCGAACTCGCAGGGACTCCGTTGTCACGCTTTTACGAAAAAGGTGGAGCACTCCATCGAAGCCGCTATTTCGTAGAACATCTGAGTGACTTACTTCGCTATGCCGTGATTTGGAAGCGCGGCGGTATTTATTTGGATTCAGACATTATTGTCCTCAAGTCGCTGAAAGATATCCAAAACAGCGTCGTTTTCCAGGACTACGGAAAAACCGTCGCTAATGGTCTACTCTTCTTCACGAGGAATCACCCCGCTATCGGGGCGCTTATGGACGCGTGTTCACGCCAGTACCAGCCTAAACAGTGGGCTTCGTGCGGCCCGTCGCTGACGTCAAAACTGCCTCGCGATGCGGTATTCTCTCGGCGCGTCAACTTTCTTGGCGCATCGACGTTCTTCCCGTTTCCCTACGGCCGCTGGCGATACTTATTTGATCCCAAGGTGACAGGACAGGCCCTCAAGGCCGTAAACAGAAGCTACGGCGTCCACATTTGGAATAGGTTGAGTACACGTACAATCGCTGTGACCGGGTCTGGCTGCGCGATGGATCGCCTGGCTCGTACCCACTGCCCCTCGGTGTACAGTGCAGCCGCCTCCGCGGGATTCTTATAGGAGGCTCCGCAAGACGTGAGAAATCTTAGAGACTGTAGCCACGTGGCACTTATAAAGGTTGTCCTCTGCCATATCTGAACAGCATTTTATTATACACTGTACAACTTGCGGCAATTACTAAAACTTCATAAATGGGAAGCATTTTGTGGTGTGCCAAAGAGTATATATCGCAAAATTCCGAGCAAGCCCCCCCCCCCCCCCTCCCCGCCCCGGTCATGGGACAAAATATAACATGGCGGCGGATGAGCCCATAAAAATGAAGAATGCACACCCGTGCTTCTGATGCAATGCTTTACTAAATACGCATGTCTTCCTTGTTTTCACTTGCCCTTGTCAGGCGAATAAAAGCAATGCATGAAACAGTGAAATTGGTGGGAGGGGAGAAGGGGGGCGCTTATTTGGAATCTCCCGAAGAAATGAGGGGGGTGCTTGCTGGGGATTTCATGGTAATGCGCCCTCGCGCAAGCAACGCGTGACAATGAGATAGATTTTATCACAAATGGAGAAATGAATCTCTAATGCCGGACGGAGAAAAGGTTCCTAGATGAAAAGCGGCTTCTTGTAATAGAGCCCCCCATCCCGCCTCCCCGCTTCGCAGCATAAAGCTAGCGGATCGTTCTGAGGCCACCGCGCGCTTAGGTTACCGTAATAGTACGTCACGTGCCCTTACCATTGGTGAAGCCATAAGGGGGTGGCGATGAGGGGGGGGGGTAGTAACATCGCCCCCCTCCCCCCCCCCCCCCCAATTCATTTGCTTGTACTCGCATTGTAAGTGCGCCTCTTGGAGAAGACGAAGGACAAAGGATATCTGTTTATGTTTATATACATGCTGTCATACAGTATTGATGTACACATTTTTTCACAGATGTTTTCGTTTTTCGTTATGCAGGTGTTCAGTTTCGGTTTTGGTTCGTGTAGCGTGATGGACGCCGGACAAGTCCAGACCCTAAGGAACTTCGCCCCTAAGCACTAAAACACCTTCACGACGCGCGCCTGCTTTGCCTGGTGTTACTCCGCGTTCCCCACTGACGCTCGCCCCTGTGAAACATCGCTGCCGGCCAACAGGGAAGGCAAGACGCGCGTTGCGTTTCCCTGTAGTCGGGCAGAGACGTTCAATAACTCGAGCATGCCGCGAGTAGGCGACTCAGGCCAAGTTCGACGTTCATTCAGTGACGCTCTTCTGGCTGTCACACCGCTTTCTGTGATTCTGATTTCACCGGTAAGAACTATACAGCTACCAAAAGTGTCTATGACTACAAGGGTTTGTTTAATCAGTGATCATGGACGTTAGTCGTCGGAGTGGAGAGGCATGACAAAGCGTCTACGTTGTTGCATCCACGTTAAGCAGTGCTATAGCTGCCAAGAATCAATAGACACTGTGCAAACTCTCTTATATCAATGTACATAAACATTCAACCTATTCTGTATAAATGTTTTACTTTCGTGTTATACCCATTCTTATGTCGGGGGGGATGAACCATGGTTTTTTCTTTATGTGCTCGAAACTCCTGCGCACAAAAACCTTCGACAAGCGTTTTGTCGGGAAGGAACCGCGTTAACATACGTAATATAGCGTTGTAGAAGAGTAAAATAACAACCAGGCGTCACAGAATGCGAATTTTGTACCCAGGCGTCACGCGGTGTGAATTGCGTAACGAGTGGGTCGTTGAATGCTTCCAACTCATTACAAAGGGATCAGCCACAATTCTTCATCCTCATCAACCACCGAATCAATTAATGGAGCAGTGGGTACCTTGGAAGGGTACTTTTTTTAAGTAATCCCAAGAGAATTTGCAACGGGTTCAAGAAATGGCGCTCTTCCAGGTTTCGCTGTGACTGTGCTGCGCTTTCCGCGCAGGTCTGGCGTCTTTTTTTCTTTCTTTCTTTTTTTTTTTTTTTACACACAGCTGGTCTGGCATATTTTTCCAACTGTTTTCTTCCTGGATACCAAGAAACAATGGAGTATTTTCTCATTTCACGTAAAACAAATTCTAATTTGCGTAAATGACGTTACATGTAGTAATCCTCCTGCTTAAATTAGATTTACCTAGTTTAGTTTATTTAGGAACCTCGGATATTGGGCACAGCGACGGGAAGGTTGGTTATGCTTTACAGGAACTAATAAACAGTTCAAAGAGGTTTAGGCTATAGAATCAATGACTTTTTTTTGTACCAAGTTTTTTTTTTAATTTCTTCGTCTCGTCACTTATTATATTCATATTTTGCTTATTCCTGCAATACTAAGTTTAAACTTTTGTTTAATTTCTATTACTTTCTTCTTGATTAACTGAAATAAGATAACACATATTCAAGATTGATTTTTAAAATACCCGGTTCTTGGCCAACCCCACCGCGTGAGTGCGTGCTTGCTTGCTTGCTCGGTCCTTCAAGGAACTACTTCTTCTAGTATAGTGGGTGCATGAGTCGCGTTATC